>SRMA01026870.1:19777-244230 GCA_007224835.1 Danionella cerebrum | reverse complement strand
TTTTTTTTGTTACTTTTACTGTTTACTGTCTGTTCATGTTACATGTTTGGCTGTTAACTTTTAAACAGTTGATATAAAATATTTTACAAAAATGTTTGGTTCAGAATCTTTTTTTTCTAGATCTTCCTCTTTTAAAATTGGGTGCGTCTTATGTGCCGGTGCGTCTTATGAGCCGAAAAATACGGTATATAAAGTAGTGAAACCTTTTTTTGACAGTGAAACCGTTATCGTTTTATCGCCCAGCCCTAGTTAAAGCCAATAGAGTTGAAGATAATAGGAATAATTTTTAAAATTAATTTCTTAATGACATTTGTTTGTAATTCGGCCAATGTACACCAGAGACAGGTGCCAACAGAAGTCCTTGACCCTTATGGATTAAGCAGGTAACGAAAATGAATGACTAAATGAAGTGCATTATAACAGCGGTGTAACAATATATCGTTGCACAATAAAGTTACTAAGAAGGGCACCATCAGACTGGACAGCACCCCCCACCTGAACCAAGCTTCTTTCAACTCATCATGCAACAGGTTTATGGTGTAGCTCGGTGATGTTGAAGAAAAAGACTATATCTGTATCATGTACATCACTTTGATGCAAGGGAAATAGACTCTTTATTACTGACGTGGCGGAGAAATTTCAGAACATCCAACACTGGTTTCTCCTAAAGAAGTTGTCTTTAATAAAAAGACTGGCGCACACTGGCGCACACCCTGCAGTCAGCTTAAAGGTACCCCAGGCAAAAGTGTAGTGTTGAACATTACTACCATGCCCTTTACACACCGACAGTCATTTATTTTCCACACAAATGGACAAATACCCTAATAAAGTTTGAGTTTTAATTTGATAAACCTCCCCCAGAGATGAATACTTACTTTTACTGTAATTTTCCCAGCGACAGAGAGATAATGTGACATTTTTAATGAAGATGGAATAAATTAAAACTACCATTGCATGAATGGATTGATCATTTATTTGTCTGTGAACAATTTCAGCAGTTCGGAGTCAAATAATTATGAATCCACATGAATTTGTAGTTTAATTTACATTTTGATGATATTACTTCTGCTGTTTTTTTTTTGACATTTAATCTTTGATAACTGTATCGCAACTTTATTTGTTGAATTGTTTGTTCATCAATATCTGGTAATTAATATTTATTCACATAGTCGCATGGGTGTATTGTAAGTGGAAACTTGGCTATCCTTCTCCTATACTTATATTTTCCTAATAAATCCAAATTAAACCCAACTGTGTTGTTTATGATAGAGATTGATAATAGGAAATATTATTAATATTATTTTCTTACACCAGAAGTGAGAGTTTTCACTACTGCTGATGAATATTGCTAGATTCTTCCTGGGGATAAGTTTTAGAAACTTAATCAAACATTTCACAAATTGTAGACATTGTGATTTGTAAGCACAATGTTTTACCTTCATAAGTTCCACTTTCAAGCAGAGCGCCACTTTTTTCCAGTTCCACAAAACACTCGACCGTCACAAAGTTGTAGTCGACCCCAGGAACTTCTCCTTCCCTGGGTTGCCGGGTCGTACCTGCAAAGAACGAGAGAGAGAGCGAGAGAGAGAGAGAGAGAGAGAGAGAGAGAGAGAGAGAGAGAGAATAAAACAGATTTAACCCACTCAAACATTTTTCTGACTTTTGAGCAAAATCCAGCATTTACATACCATACAAGAGTACAAAACATCAAAGAATTCATATAGCTTCCAGTCATTGCTAAGTTTTTTGTTTTGTATACTTAATAAAATACATTTAAAAATGAGATTTGATGAAGCAACATAAACAACAACTTTGTGTACGATCAGAATGGTAAGAACAACTACATGCAAAGATTTAATGGCCACCATTTCAATCATTTCAAAAATAGAAATGAACACTGGCATCCTGAGTGAGATTACAAAGAGAACGGTTGAAAGTGTGTATACAAGTATCAAGGGGTTAGAGCAGTAAACTGAGGTGTTAATGATCCCTGTGTTCTGGATGGTGCAGAGCTGTAATTAGCCAGCGCAGAGCTCTGGAGTTTGTGTTAATTGTTGTAAGTGGAGACAACAAGGGTATTTCAGCACTCGCTGCAAGACAGCCAGAACTAAATACCCCTAGTGTCACCGACATGATGTTTGTGTTCGTTCAAACATTAAACATTCTCAGTTAACATCGGCTATCATCCAGCTGCTACTGCTATTTGCTTAATAAACTAGATTTTTTTAAATGTATAGATTTTTAACTTAACATTTTAATAGGGCCATTAACTACTTCGTTCTACTCACTGAGGTACGTCATCAAGTGAGTAGAATGTTCAGACTGAATCTTTAGCATGAATTGTTCACTGCTTGGCTGACCACCAGGTGGTTGGAGAACATGTGGTTGGAGAACATGCTTTGAGTGAGCTACAACCCAACCCACATAAACTAAACAAAAACTTGTTTATGACGCTCTAGAAAAGTGTTTTTTTTTTTTTAGATTTTAACATTTATAAATAGGTGTCTGTCTGCAGAAGACTGCAAACCTAAGCCGTTAATTTTATTCTAAACAATAAAAAGGTTAGCAGCTCAATTGTCATTATTTCTTATTGGTCAGCAAATGAACTGATGTCACCAGGGTCACTTAATGAATGAATGAAAACTGCTACAAGACACGACTTGCAAATGTGTGTGTGTTTTTTTTTTTTATAAGTGCAGCATTACGAAAGTTGAGTTTTCATAACAATTTGATGGGATGTGGCACTTTCACGGACATGGGCTCTGTCTATTCTACCTACTGAATCAATATGCAACAAAAAGATTAATACCCGATAAATTCATTTGAGCTCGCCTGCTGTCTGTCTGCTTTTGTCAAACATCAATGAATGTAAACAAACTAATTAAAGATACATTTCTTACCGTATTTTGGTACCAACTTTTTGATTATGCTTCCTCTATCACCGGAGACCACAATCTACACAGTGAAGAAGCATCTGAGCACTCCTTTCCTAAACCACTCTCTGAAGCACAAATACTCTCAAAGATTAAATGAGCAGTGTTTTATTTTCAGTTGAGGTTATTTTGAGATTTGAAATTATTTTAACTTAATTTCGGGTTTATTCCAAAATTGAATTTACTGAACAGTCTCCATAATGAGGTAATGGTGGACATCATGGTTCAATCTTTAGGAGTAGTGTCAAGTCTTTTAATGCTAACCTTTTGCAAGCACATCCCACCAACCGAAAGAGCTTAATAATGTTACTACTGGTTCACGTAATTCTTCAGAAGAAAATTCTGTGTAAGTTGAGTTTGCATCATTTGTAAAACACTGAAGAGACAGAATGAAGGTAAAACTGGTAATCTTTGGGGCTAATAAACAGGCTATCTATGTCAATAACAACACTTTATATGTATAAACATGTTTGTTATTTCCACTTTTCCTCCACTTATTTGTCAGTTGACTGCGATGGACTGGCGACCTGTCCAGGGTGTACCTCTTGCCAATGTGCGCTGGAGATCCCCGTGACCCCAAAGGGGAATAAGTGGGTTGGAAATTGAATGAATGAATGAATGAATTAACCAATTACTCAAGGTTTTACAATGTCAAAATGCTAATAGTTTATGTTTCTACTAAAGCTATGTAAAATAAGTAAATGTATTAAATTGTATAATGTGTCTAATATTTCCAAATGTTTTAGGTACTCTATTGAACCATCAACTATACCAGGATATAGCTCCAACATGCTTGAAAAGACACGCCAGTGTTGCATAAAAAGTGGCGAGAAGCTGAAACCTGTGTGATCGGGAGTTTCTTTTTGAATTCTTGTTGAAGTAATTTTTGTTTTAAACACTTCCTGTCATAAATCACTCAATCAAAATGAATCCACAGCAGCTAAGAACTACTTGACAGCAGATTTTCACACAGAGGAGAATCCTAAAAGGCCATCACCACTCAAATATATCAGACCAACAGGAGTGCTTGATACTCCTATCATCAGTCAAAAGCCACACAATGAAAGCAAGCCCTAGAGCCTAGCACCTCTCCATTGTTCAGAGTTATCATGGCCTTGGTAATGACAGGTCCCAAATTTAACGTTTCCAGTTTCGTGACTCCTGTCTACATGTGGTCGACCACTGACAGGAGATGCCTCATCAAGACAACGAGAAAATCTTATACTCTCAGTGTCTACCCAAGCATGTAATATCATAATGAAAAGAGAATGAATCCCGCGTGGCCATTAAATTGCTTGCCATTATCGCTCTAGAGCTCAATTTGTGGATAAATCATACATTAAATGAGAAAAAGCTAAATACTGGAAGATGGATCGATTCTCATGCCAGATGCTTCTTTGGCAGGAAGTTTTATTGATGAGATCAACAAGGTCTCAAGCTCATACAAACTGAACCTGAATTCTAACAGGTAAAGTGAAAATATGCTGGATTTCTACAAAATGGTCGACATTATCAGAACGCTTGATGTGTATCACAGCTGTGTAGAAAGCAGACAAAGATTGAGAAACTTGGATAACAAAAGACTTTAAAATACACTATATGAAACCACACAAGACATTAAACAACAAAGGACGATATGATGTATGTAAAGGGGTTGAGTGGTTGATATCTACTGAAAACAGTAAGGACAACATTAAAAATTGAATGTGTTCTTAACAGCATTAAAGAGGCAGGAAAAAAAGCTCTGCTTTAGCTTAAACCAACAATTCACAAAATAATTTTTGGTCTAAATTCCAATAAAAAGGAGCAAAACCAATAAAGCATGTTTATAGATATAACAAAATCAAATTTTATTCTATTGAATTTGTTGTGTTACACTTTCTTGAAGATCCAGAAGAGGATTTTTTTATTTTAATGAAATTATAATTGCATAAATTTACTTTATTTGCTCAAACATGAATTTCTCAAAAGGAAACAGAATCTATACGGTACAACAAATGTTAGAGAGCAATTTACCCCTTACATCTACCATTGTAGCGGGTATAATGCATTAAAGTGTTGTAAAAGTAAGAAAAACACATTCTTGAGGGGAGAGGACCTTTAAGTGCTCTTCTAATTAAGCTATCAAGCAAGATGTTTTTTTACATCTTGGAGTAATCCAAGGCTGTGTAAAAAATGCTAAGAAATTCTCCAAGGCTTTTTTTTACTCACTATTGGCTTCATGGAAGTGGCAACAATTTTCATTGTCGATAACAACCTCTGCATTTCATATTGGAAAAAATAATATCTTGAAATAGGCTTTTGTCACATTTTCTCAAGTAATATATGAAAACAAAGAGGTGTGAAGGTTTTTCAAGCTTAATGTTTCTCTAAAAACATGTGTGGGCTTTTACGTCTAGCAGTTACAGACTCATAGTGCATGTAGCAGGCACCAGGCTTCCTACACATTAATTTTCTACAGGAATATAGAGTGTTCTTTATATTCCCAGCACTGTTGCAAAAACAGTTTTGTAACTCCTTTAACAATTAATGTGTTGAAATAAATGTACTTCATGGAAAAACAAAAAGCTTGAAAAGATGTCTAAACAAACCAAATCTTTAGTCATTGTTGTCTACATTTAATGTCTAATGAGTAATTCACTCTACTATCCACTCATTTGTAAAATACAAAATAAAAAAATCTCCCATCCAACACCACAACCATTCCCAAAGGATGAAGCTTTAGCCTGGAAAAGAGGTCATCAGGTGGTCCCCAACATTCAATGGTGTTTAGATCCCTTAACCACAAAACCCTCCAGTTGGTGGGGTAGTGACTGGCCATGTCACCGCCCCCTCCTCCAGGCTTCCAGCTTGTATCCTCTATTTTGTGCCAGAGGAGGCTTCTCCCAGCACATGAACAGCTACTTTCCTCAAGTAGCCTCTCAGTCCACTTCTGATTGCACTAGAAATCCTCAACATTCTACTTCCACTGTTTTCAGCCACTATATCCACCACTTTTCAAGGCAGTCTCGGACCAGTCACTGGTATTTTTTCCTCTCAGCCCTCCTCCCTTAGAAAGCGGAGTTTCCTCCCCAGATCCACCTCCATCTCTTATCTTTGAGCTGATTGCAAAAGATTCTGTGGAAGACAGGTCTCTGACCCTCTTTTGCGAAGGCATTGGTACTCAGCGGACTTCCTCTTGGATCATGAATCTCCTTCCTTTCCCAACGATTACTGCTGGACATGTTATGTACCTAGCCACTGTCTTCCAATGCATGGGATACCAATGATGTCTTTAATCTTCAGAGAACACTCCACTTGGTCAATACTGGATATACTGGATATCAGAGACTACTGGCTAATTCTAGGACAGTAGAGAACTCTGAAACACTCCAACTGAATTTGGCAAAACAATTGGCCACCAACATAAGCATTCTATTGTTTCATTTGAGGCAGAATACAAGCAGTTCAGGTGAAATTAATCACATCAAGATCTTCTTCCATTGCCATTAGCTCAGTGGTATCCACAGCCCATGCAATGAGTAACAAGAAGAGCACCAATCACCCCAAACACACCTAAACCTAATTCCACAATTCCACTAATTGCTTCGGTAGCCAATCCTTTGCCTTTGATCACCTTTTTTTGCACATCATTTTCTGGTATGAAGTTCACAGTGGCTCTCCAAACGCTTTCCAAACGTGTGACTGGATTGACTCTACTCTACTTGATCGACTCTAATAAACAACATGGACAAGTCATGTCTTGGAAAGTGATTGTTTCCAATACTGTGTCGATAAACATAGTCTCAGTGTATTTAGCACTTCATCTGTGTTTTAAAGTTGCCTTGTGCATCAAGACAACGTGTCTCGAAAACCATGGGTGCCAACTGGACATTACATATCTGACTGAACGAGTGGTGCCAACGAAAAAGAGTTTTGCACTGCCATATAGGATCTGTGGTGCTCATACCACATTTTCATAGCAACTTTGTACAGGAAAAAGGAAAGAAATAGTCTCAACTCTTCTATTTTTTCCACTTTTTTGTCAAACATCTCCTGGTGATCAGCCACCAACAGTAAAAAACACTCCATGACTTTCCTGTTTCCTCGTGAGGAGAGCATTGCATCTGTTATACCACAAATGCTATCTTCAGGCAGGGAGTGCCATTGCATCAATATTTACTTGACCCAGACAAAAAGCACATCTTGGTGCACATCTAAATTCGGATTGGTGCATATAGGCTTTAATAATACACTGGACCATCTTCAAAGGTACACACTTGATACTACAAATCATTTTTGCAACCCAGTTGATGCCTGGAACACTAACCTTTCCCAAAGGATGACATATACAGTCCAATCTGGAGACTGTATAGCCTCTGGGATGAGGATAGAAGGAGTTGAAGATCAGTATTGATAGGGAGGTGGATTTGATTGAGATTCTAATTAGATTGAGCCCGGAATGCCACCTGAAGATCAACA
The DNA here is from genome assembly GCA_007224835.1 of Danionella cerebrum. Lineage (NCBI taxonomy): Eukaryota > Metazoa > Chordata > Actinopteri > Cypriniformes > Danionidae > Danionella > Danionella cerebrum. The sequence goes on along the minus strand of SRMA01026870.1, from coordinate 236,836 downwards.
CACACACAGATTAAAGCAAAGACAGATAAAGCAACGAGTCTCTAACATATGTCAGCGTACTCTTGCCAATGATGTAATGTACGCTAAATGTGGAAGGCTTGTTGGTAATGATCACCTCGGACCTGTATTTACCTGGGACCTCATACCCCATGCCTATTACCTTAATCTAAACACTGGAGCACACCAACGAGCACTTCCCTATAGTTTTTGGCCATTGCACCTATCCAGAATGAAGAGTAAACCGCTCAGCAGAACACCCACCGACTGTTTCAATTCTTTATTACAAACACATCCTCTGTCCATGCCTTATTTGCCATGCTATATTCCCTTTAACATGCTTCATAAAGTTTTCTATTAGGTCTTGCTAGGTGTCATGATAAAAGCAAAAAAAAATAAAAGAACCGAAAGAAAGACTTCAGGAAGCTCGTGCCTGGTTTCTCAAATTCATAGCACCCAGAGTAGTGAATGCATGTAATCCATAAGAGAGAATATGGGTTGTGATGAGAACATTTGCTGACCTACTTCTACTGCCTCCTGTTTATAAGATAAGATGAAAAACCTGTATTATCCAAAGCCTTGCTCACAAAAGTTTTTTATTGCACTTATTGTTAGCACTTCTCAAGATATCTTCTAATCAAACTGTTTGTCACTGGTTATGCAAAAAGCACTTGCTGATGTTAGATGCCACTAACTGAGAAACAGAAATGCCACAGTACACAAGATGCCACTGCACAACCTGATGCTTCTGACACTTGCTCATTTACAAGCTCCTAGTCTGTTATCTCTGTCATAGTTTTTCACGACGGTAGTTGGGGATTTAGCAGTAGTTCTGTTGAATTTATCAGCAACTACGTGCCAGGGTGAATGGTTGGATCGATGAAATCAGTTGGAAAAAACTCTGCTTAATTTTATGTTTTATTCGTAGTTTATAAATATTTAACAGGAGATGCAAACATGGTCTAGTTGTGACACATTTTGTAGCTTTTCTGTTAATAAGTTAATATTTTGGTCCACTGCACTCATTACAACTTTCAGTGCTCCTGTAAATTGTATCCCCGTAGGCTTTCAGTTGTCTTTGTTTAAAGTGTGCTATTTGAAGTAACTGAAACACATTAATTGACCATTTGAGGCGGCTAGTGATGAAACAGAGCAGGTCAAAGTGGCAGCCATGTTAAAGCACAAGAAAAACTTCTTAGAAGTGTAATAACCTCTCAGGAGTTAGAGGAGGGTGGGACTTTTCCATATTTCACTCACCAATCAAAGAATTGTCAGCCTCTATGACGTTCATCAATTTTTTTGCTGGCTTTGCTCTCGAATACGACAAAGATGGGAACAGTAAGAACATTAACACTTTGATAGAAGGTCATCTCATGTTACCAATATCTGTAATTAATGCATTAGGGTTGGCTCAACTGATTGAAGCTAGCACTTGGTACCAGCCTACATCCAACTTACCTTAATTCTTTATTGTCCACCCTAAATGCTATATATTCTGCTCCCTTTGTTGGAAACAAGAACTCCTGATCAGTCAGTGAATATGAGTCTAATATTATTCACTACAATCAACAATTAAAACGCAAATATTAAAACGCAACTGTTTTCCTGTATATTTTTAAGCACATAGAACATCCATGCATTTAAGCACCTTCAAAAATTGTGACACTGGAGCTAAACAAAGTCTACATTGGCCTCTTCCTTCTGTGAAGCTGCTTTGACATGTCTGCATAAAAGTGCTATATAAAACATTTTGACTTGAATTCCAGAAGTAATCAAAATAAATGTATTTATTAAAGTTACTCACACTGGCCATAGGGGAAAAGTTAGCGGCATAACTCTGATGCAAGCCTTTGAAATTTCCTACAGCAACAGCTTCTTGCTTTTTGAATGTCTGGTTTCCTCAACTGAATGACAACAAATTGTACATTCTGTAACTTATGTCACATTGGTCAACACACATACATGTACTGTGTTAAACAAAATATGGGTCAGAGAATTGGTTAAAAAACATTTGCAATCACCTTGAAATTTCATCTGCTTACATCAGATAGTGACCCAACATACCTACAAAATATGTAAACAGAGGATTGGAAGAGGTTCTGGATTAAAACCCAATTGAACCACTATATGAACAGCTTGAGCAAATCGACCTGGTTCATTGTTTGTTTTTTTTTTTTTGTTTTTTTAAATTTAGGTCCCATTACATGAAGATGTTTCCTCGAAAAGTCTTTTCTAATAAATCAAATTTTTGACTGGTAGTAAATATTTTACAAACCAACCATATTTCTTTAGTCAAGAACGTGTAAAAATGCTGCATTTATCATTCTTAAATAATATATTATTCTTATTCTTTATTATTATTAAATAGCTGGGTTACATCTGTATGCAGTTGTGTGACTTTTTAACCCATCCATCCATTTTCCAACCCGCTTATTCCCTTTTGGGGTCACGGGAGTCTCCAGTGCACACTGGGCGAGAGGCAGGGACAGGTCGCCTGTCCATCACAGGACTTTTTAACCATGTACACTGAAATCCCAATTAATTTCATTAACTGTAGCATTACATGTCAGAAAAAGACACAGCCATAGACTGCTGCTTGCTGCACAGAAAATAGACAGCAATGAAACTTGGTATACTTTGTAAGATTTGCTTGAGTGCGCAGTCATTTAGAGTGATGCTAATCTCATTCCGATCAGCTGAGGCAATGTTTGCACTGCACTACCGCTCTGCTTGTCCCATTTCAGGCCATAATCCTTCTGTTAACACTGCCAGAGGTCGTGTCAGCGAAGACTATTGTGTTCTACCAAATCTCACCAATAGTCAATTAGGAAATGGCAAAGTCCTTCTAATTCCCTGTGTGAGGCTGGATTACCTCTGGACACATAAATAAAAGCAGGGTTCTGGTATAACCTCTGGGTTCCAAAATCTGCCTTCGATGTAGTTACTAAACCTTTTTAGAAATGTACTAACATAAACAAAGCACGGAAAAATGTTGAAAACAACTAGAATAGAATAAAGGGCATTATTTTATAAAAACGATTGGTCCTAATTTTGAGCTTTGGGGTACACTGGTGGGAGAGCAGGACAATAAAAAACAAGACTGACAGCGTGTGAAGAAGTCTCAACACAATCAGTGAAGCTCAAGGACATGAGAGCCCTGTGCTTCACAGTGATTGATAGTTGACACACAAGATTGATTCTGGATCTACCAAATCGACCTGCTAGACTATATTAACACTAAGATCTCTGGCCTCCTAAGAGATCCATTCCAGTGTACACCTACCCAAAAGCACACTCAAACAAGAGAATTTTTAATGCTAGAAGATGAAGAAATAACTTCATAAGTAGGGTAGGGTACATGACTTTCATTGGCATATAAGATTTAGCAAAGCTATTTAGCGCTAGCGTTTTAAAAGTAGCAGTAGAGCAGTTAAGGTAGATGTCCAAGAGGTGCAAACCTATGGTCCTATAATCAGGTCAGTTTTAGATATTTGGAGGGCAAACTGGAGGGCAAACCTGACACATTGCATGCATGAGTCCCCAATTCTAGAGACTTACTCTCTATCTGTATCTTTCCAGTAAAAAATGAGCTACACAAAGACCAAAAGTAAAGCTTCATGTATTTTTTTTTCATTATTACCATTGTTATAGTTGCAATCACATGCTGTGTCTGAATGACTAATTTGTTAGGCAGATCCTGGGTCAGTAATAGTGGGATAGACATACATTTTTGAGCATACGCAACTCAGGACAACCAAATAATAATGTCATCAATGTACATCACTGTGATAAGTGTGTTTTAAACCATAGTAGGAAATCTAGACTGTGGTTCATAATTCAAGCAGAGTTGTGGATTTTTAGGATATCATTTACTATGACTGGTAGCCTTAGGCGACTCTTGAAACAGAGCTGCAACCCCCTCAGTGGGTAATTTAGCTGATCTCCAAATATGCTTACAAATCAAATGTATTCGAGGCAAGTACGAATGATAGTATTTTTTGACCTACTTATTAAATAATCAAACTACATGCAATCCAAATACATGCTGTCTATGTTAGGTGATTTTTTTTGTTTTATTTTTTTTAATTTATTTATTTGTTTGTTTGTTTAGTCACATTATATTTTCTTTTTGCAGAACAACCAGGAAGACCTGTTACCATCAAACGTAATTGAAACTAAAAGTGATCTCAAATCAACAGTTAAATCTTATTTCATATTCTCATAATGCCCCTGTTGCTCTTTTTACGCACACACGGCATCTTTCTGCTGTCTGGTGACTGCTGGGGCATGCTTCTTCCAATCGTACGTTTGATCTCTCGTGTTTGATATCCCTGCTTCCATGTTTATCTTTCTGAATGTTAGAAAATTGTTAGAAGCTTGCAAGGATCTGAGCGTTCACTCGTGGCTTAGAAGGAACTGCGTTGTAAATTATGCGACTGAAAGTGCTTGGACAGCAAACATACATCTGATCTTAACTGAGAGATAACCTCAAGAACCTGTTTGACCCCCTTGCCTTTAATCCCGTGCCTCCCAGAAGAGGGTGAGAAGGTTTGTGAGTATATCAGGGTACTGTCCAAAAATATCCAAAGTCTCTACATAAACACCAAGTACCACCATTTATAAAAAAATATTGTGTTCATCTGAGCACTTTTTTATTTTATTTTGACAATATGCACTTTTTTGTTGGGTCAATGTGTTTTTTTTCACATCAACTGGGTTTAAAAAAATAAAACTTTTAATTCATAACCCATTTTACTTCTGATCTCAGTTGATAATTTTGTAAGTGGTTAAATGTTTTTAAATTGGGTGTGGAAATTGAAAATGTTAATTAATTTTACACTATTTATTATATATTATTATGAGACAGATGATAGTGCAGGGGCTAGTGCTGTTGTCCCTTCTAGATGAACTGGTGACTCTATGTTACCCACATACCACTGATAACAGATAATATGTTTTGGTTCAGAGGAGGAATCCATTTTTAAATCCAAATAAGATGAATAAGAAAATTTGAATTTGATTTGTTGATTTGAAGTAGTTTCACATATCTATAATCTAATTGGCTAGACAAATTGAATTCCATCTCACATGGAGTCTTGAATTCAGCTGAAAAAAACATGCAATCACTGGATGAACATGGGAAAACTCTAAATGAAAAACATTATGCTGCTCTGAGATTCTTAAAGTCTTGTGGTATCATTTTATGAAAAAAAAATCACAAGAATCCATAAGAGACCATGTCCATGAAATGACGATATCAGTGTGTGTCACTTTTTCCGAGAGCCATGGATGTTGCCTTGATCCCAAAACAGATGCTTAGCTGTCAAACTAATCCTAGGTAAATATCATTGAGGGAGAGAGAGAAATAGATGCTAAAGGATAAATAATCAACCTATAATTTACATTTTTTTGTACCTGGTGTCATTAATGCAGCCATTTATTTCCACATCACGGTCAAGATTCAATAGTTTATGGAAGATAAATGAAGATCCATAAATTAATGGATTAATACATTTCCAAAGGTATTCACTCACTATCCAAATGATTTATTTCAAATAGACTAATCACTTAGTAGAAAGCAAGCAGCTAAGCAAGCCACCTGTACTTGAGCTCAGAGAAATCTTGCATGGCGCCGTAATAAGATGTTGATGTTGCAACTGTGCAACAAGTCGAGTGATGAAATTTCCTCACATTCAGTGGGAACACAACAAAGTGGATTTCGTAAAATAGCAACCCATGGCAGGCCACAAAAAATAACAGAGTGGGGTATTAGGATATTAAAAGGTCAATAATGTTCTATGGTCAATTGCTAAAGATCTGTAAAAATGAAGTGGTCCTCCTATTTGCTCGAGAACAGTATGTATAAAGCTTTATGATTTGGGTTTCATTGTGGAGCAGTTGCAAGTCATTCAAATGTATAATCAAGGGCAATACAAAGTGATATACGCAAAAAGTGATGCAAAGGATGACTCCCCTGGACTCTTGAACAGTAGAGCCACATTTTCTGGAGTAACCACTTGTGCTTCTCCATCTTACCACTTGATGGATTAGAATGTGTTTGGTGTTTGCCAGGAGAAAAGTACTTGATTTTTCTTTAGGACCTGGGCTGTCAACACTGGGAACAGTCCATGGATGGCTCTTTCCTAGAAGACGAGCAAGGATGAGCAAGACTGACTGACTTCACCCAAATTTTAGGACCACTTCTTTGTCTTATACGTCTTTGTCTTAAATTTTAGGACCACTTCTTCATTTTATATGTCACCGCTAAGGGGTATCATCAGATGCCGTACCATTGTGCTTCAATGTTATGGTGATGATACTCCACTTTCGCACAGGTGAGTCACATTTCCAATTAGTTTGGAAATGGACAGTGGTTTAACCTAATGACGTTTCAAAAGGGTGTCTTTGTAATGTGTATAGGTTGGAGCTGGTCTGCTATGTTAGAAGTGGGGATTGGAGCAACACTCACCGTTGTCAAGTTCATTGAACCAGGAAGTAATCAACAGGAAGCATCCGTTCAAACACTTATGCTTGCAATTAGGAAATATACAGTCAAAGGCATCCAGTCATAGGCTCAGCTCCATCATACCCCCCCAAACTTCTGCAATCTAACATCCCCCCTGATGCCTGTGTTCAGGAAATGAACAGTATCTGGTGATTCCATCCCAGAGGCCAGAAAATCCCACCAGAACCTTCCCCTTTACAGTACCTAGTTGGTGGAATTCTCTTGCAGTCCCAATCCAGAACCTCTCACAAACTTTAAAAAGCAACTGAAAACTCTACCCTTTTGAGAGCACTTACTATCTTAAAATAAAATAAATAAATAAATAAATCATAAAAAATCTGCTGGAATCCGACCTGCTTATGTTTACTGCCAAACTGTAAGTCACTTTCGATAAAAGTGTCTGCTAAATACATAAATGCAAACATAACAAGGTACAGCGCGATGAAGACAGCCAACCCATGATGTCTTCACAGGAGATGATAGGAGAGGTAGTCGATGCCAGGTAAGTAGATATGGAATGGATGGATGGATGGATGGAACCCAATAAAGATTGTCTACAGGTGAGTTTATTGTGGTGATATTGGAGTGATGAGAACAGAGATTACCAGACACTAATATTGTCCACAAAATTAACTAATGTAAAAATAATAAATAAAAAAAATACAAATTTGACCATTCTTGACCAAAACCAGAATATTACAATCTATATAGATGTTGAAAAAAGGGAGCAGTAGGGACAAATCTGCAGCGAAAGGCTGTTAATCTGCAAAGAATGCAAATACATGATAGAATAGACAAATTGACTGGAAATCACATCCTCAAAAAGAAAAAACAGATCCAAACATTGGCCAGTCGAGAGGTTAACCTCAAGATACAAGGTTTTTGCACTTCTAAGCTCACCGAGCAATAATAGTGTTTGAGAATCTCAGGAAATTATTAGTATGTATGACTCAGCACGTCCCTTTTCACCCACAGGAGGAAGTAAATATTAAAATTTGGGATTTGCATACAGCATCTGTTTATGAGCTTTTACACACAAAGACTTGATTGTCTCTCCCTTTTATTCATTACAATTTCCCCTCATTTCAGTCAACCGCATTACTAATTAAATTTAAAGGCTGTCAACCCTGCAGTCACATCCTCTCAGGAGAAGATGGGAGGAGAAGAGGTCAGAGGGAAGAAGTGAGAGAGTGAGAAGAAATAACAACAACGAACACAACCTCATTCTGAGAGACGGAGCGCATCTTCAATTAAACATTCCACAACATATGGATCAACGAACTGTGGGAGATGATTATGTAAATGCAGTCAGTTATATGTATAGAAACACATATGGACATAAGAAGAGCTCTTGGAACACTTGTTGTTTTTTTGGTTAAATCTATGTCCAAGGAAGACATAAATAAAACCATATCATACCCTGCGAGGGAAGTATTTAAGCCCCTGCTGAAATAAAAGATTTGACTACAGACAAATAAACGATTATTTCATAAATGTAGCATTATGTTTAGTTCAACAATGAGAGAAGAATAACAAAATAAAGTACAAAAATAATTTTTTTTGACCCAGATCAATCAGCGGGTTTTCCAAAGGTAAATATATAAAAATTTAGGAGCCTCTCTAAAATGGGGGATCATCTCATGAACTAGATAAGAGCCTCCTGTCCATAGAAGCAACATCAGATCAACATCTCTGCCTTGGCCAAAACCAAAGAGCTGTCCAAGGGTTTCAGGGAAAAGCCTGTAGACATTCACAAGGCTTGAATTGGCTGAAGACCATCACCAAGCAGCTTTGTATGAGAAGGGGACAGCATTGGGTGAGATTATACACAAATGCTTAGGAACTAACACAGAATTACAAACCAGATCATGCTGTTAATGCAGTTGTGACCAGACAACGTGAAAAATATTTGGTGACACCATGAAGTAATAAAATCTTAAGTTGCCAGTGAAGATATGAACAATTCAGAGGAAATTCTGTCCATAAATAATCCAGCTATGTGGTATGTAGGCTCCTAGGTAGCAATTCTCCTAGTCTAAACAAAAAATAATTTAAGGGGAATTTTATGCCAAATGGACTAAAAACAGCCAAGTAAAAATGGGTCATGGACCGGTATCCAGAATTAACCAAAACCCACAGCCAAATAAAAAAGGGGTTTAAAATATAGGCATGTTAGGCAAGGCATGACAACTTTCATGTAGTTAGTAAATACACATTTAAGTATATGTGTTTTTAGTTTGAGCAGCCCAGATCTTTGGGATCAGCTGGTTCCAGGTAGCATAGTAACTGCAACCAGTCTCTCTGTGGAGCTAACCCATGGTAGTTTCAATCTGACAGCTTCGTTTTTGTTTGTTTGTTTTGCATCACACCCAGCAATCTCGCCCACATTCAAACGACACTCACCGTAACTCGTCTGCCAATCACAATCTCTAACCCACAGCATAAAAGGCTGTATGTCCACTGATGTTATCAATCCCCTGTTTTCACTTCCTGTACTCTCCGGTGTGCTTGCTCCCACAACAGCTACGCGAGTTTATCACCTCCTTCTACTTACCCGTGTTGTCCTTACTCTCTGGATGCCAAAGAGTGCTGCAAGAGGTTTGCAGTTGGTTCACGATCTCCACCCGGAGCTTGTATTCCCAAGAGGATACCCAAGTCAGAGGCTTCCTCAAGAATCCTTTCCAAACCTGTAACCAAAACCTAAGCGCTATTAAACACAATTATCTTCCGTCTGTCTCCTGCCAATTTGTACAGTCACTTTGGAACGCAACACTGAGGACTGGTGAGATATACTAGAACTTTCTAGTCCTGGTCTTTTGGAAAGAACGTTACAGTAGTCCCGCCTGCTGGTGATGAAATCATGAACTATTTTCTCTAAATCTTGATTGTAAACAAAGCATCTAATCCTTGCAATGTTTGTGAGATAATAATAAACAAGATTTAGTCATTGCTCTGATGTGTACATTTGAAACTAAGACCAGATTATAGACTTAGATTTATTACTTGATTTTTAGTTGTTCGACCCTTAGGCACATTCAATTTGAGAACCTTAAAAATTCAATGGCTCCAGTTTTGAAGAAAGTCCTGGCACATCCAGCTCTTCATCGTGTCAAGGCACTGGCTTAGAGAGGGTAAGGTATTTAGGCTGTATTTAGGGTAAGGTTGTTAGAGAGATTTGATTTCTTCTCATTAATTAACCCATGTACAAATAAAGGCCTGAAGTGTTCGAGCCAGTCCCGAGATCTTCAGCTCAAGATTTGAGTTGCATCATGTCAATCTCAACATTCATGACACATCTCTCCTGACATGTTTGGAAACCTGGTGCCAGCTACAAGAAATCTCTGACATGTTATGTCCCGAAGTGCTAGGTGATGGTTTGTGACTGTAATGCATATTTTAGTCATATAAGTGCAAAGCTTTTTATTTTCAAATGTATTTTTGCCTTGATTAAGAAAACTAAAAAATGTTGCATTATTGAATGTGGCAGGACCACTGTTCCATTACTGTAATGTATTTAATATAATTAATTCCAAACATGAGTGAATGTTGCCCTGCGATGGACTGGCAACCTGGCAATGTGCTCTGGAGATTGGCACTGGCAGACCGACAAAAGGGGATAAGCGGATTGGAAAATGAATGAATGAATGAGTGAGTGAATGTATGAATGTATTTTATACCAAATCCTGAGTTGTGTTGCTGGGGAAATCAGATTCTACTTTGATTGCTTCGTAAAACCATAATATTACTATTTTGACTGGTAAATATCTCAGGAGAACCTTGTGGAGTTTGTGTTGAATGCAGAAGAAAGCCAGGGGAAAATCTGGTCAAATCACAAAGCACTTTTGCAGGTACGTTGACACAAAACATGAAAGCATCTAATCCCTTCTCTACCCTGACAATGACAACTAATTCTTCCTCCAAAATCGGAAACATCACATAAAATCGTCTGAATGATCTAAGTTTGTACAAAAATCATAAATAATAAAAATGCTATGATGAATAATTCACTCTTTGCCTCCTTCTGCTGTTCAGCATCTTGCTACAGGCTCAGACTGTGCTCCCAGAACTCGCTTGGCACTAGATAAAGATTTGTAGTCGGTGTTGATATTAATGCTAATGCAAGGTAAATACGTGTGAGTAAAGAGGAGGAGATGGAGCCATGTGGTATTTAACTGCTCAGTGAGGGAATGCCACTGACTATTTGACAAGTCTAATGTAATAAGGCCATTAAAAACATTAGTAATGAATCAAAAAAGACAAACTGTAATAGTTATTTTGCGAAACTCTTCCCTATTTGTCATAAAGCATGAGATGTTGTAATGGAAAATATACTGTTGCTTGAGATTGAACAGGAAGTTACTTCACATCAGGAAGTCACATGTTGCTTGAATAAGGCACCACAGCAGAGGATTTGCCATTTTGGCAAGAGAGAGATATATAGCTTAAGCCTGCTCTCTCAGGGTCTTCCACTCACCCTTCCTCCTTTTATGCAGCATGGTTTGTTAGCTGTAAGCATCTTAAGTATTTAAACTAAATAAAGCTGTGTTTTCTATTTTATCTTCTGATGTATCCAAAGTAGTCTATAATGGGTCCGGATTAATATTTTCTATAACAGTTCTCTGACGTTGTACATGTGGCCATACCTGCTTTCTTAAAGATTCTCCAAACACACAGCAAAATGCAGTCGTGCTTGCTATAAAAGCAAAAAACACTTAAATAGTTTCCAAAATATCATAAAATCACATTGTTTTATTATCTATTGTATAATATCTATATCCACTTACTGGAATCTGCCCTCTTCCACCGCAGACTGCCAACTACACATAAAAACTAATTGGATCTCACTAAAGGTGTCCACCATGACCACTTCCACCAATGCAATTTAAGTTTTTGCTTTTTTCTTTCTCTGCCTCTCTGTTTAATGGCGGAAAGCCAGAGAGATTGTGTGAGACTCAAGCTTTCCAGTTCAGCTAATCCAATTTCTCCCACAGACAAATCATCTCTGGCCATATACAGCTTTTAACAGGGATCTTTTAGGGGATCCATAAAAGTCATCCACCGCTGTCTAACACACAGTTTACAGTGATTTTAGACAGGTAAGAGGAAGACTGTCACCTCGCCCTCGGCATTGCATATGGGTAAAAGATAGTGACATCTGGTAAAAGTATTTCTGCATAATAGAATTTTCTGGACCACTGAGAAGTAATAGCTCTGCTCTGAACCAAATGAGCCTTTCATAGACAGCATTTTGAGACATGCTGTTTAGATTAGAAGACCCAGTATAAGGCATGCAGAAATGCTGCATGAAAACATGTAAAATATCACCAATATGAACAGGGAACCAGGAATTCAATCATTACTGCCTTCTGTTTAAAGAAGAAAATGGCAAGAAGTTTTTGGTGAAAGTATAAGGAGTATATTTAAATTGTGAGTGAATATGAAAGTAGTTTTGTTTTTAGTACTTGATGTTGATATGAATATTGGTAACTTTGAATATAATTTTGTGATTTAGACTGAAATATAGCAATAGAAAACTCAACCTCAACGCATCTCTATGAATCTTATACTTCCCAAGTGCCATAAAGTACTCAACTATAATTGGCTGATCTCTTCTATTGAGTCGGGTCTAAGCAATATGTCAGTGGTTTATCTAGACATCAAGGCAGTGTACGATTTGGAACGGAGCCAAAATCATGATTTATGCTCATAAAATGTGTGTATCTTCAACTGAAAGTGCTGACTCTTTACAGACCTATAAATTCCCACAGCACATTAACCTTGCAAGGATCTCCCAATAAATTCCCACACATTTAACCATAGAAAATATACTTTCAATAATACACTACCTTCTCATCTTTCTATAAAAAGATCTTTTTATAGACACAACACAATTGATTTATGCTATTCCAACAGGAAATCCTATAACCTGTCTGTAGCAGTGCCACACACAATCTATTTAAATTCTCAAGGCAATTTCTGCAATTATTTACTCCTTCACAAAGATCGATGGAAATCAATCTCTTCAGAAATCCATGAGTCTCCATGTCAGTGAATAGATGCAGTATGGATGGATGGACAGAAATGGTTAGGTGGATATTGTTGCAGAGATGACGAAGAAGGAACACATGCATAGAGTAACACTATCAACAAGGACAGCACAGAGTCATACACACCCACCGGAAACACATGTGTCAACTTTTACACAAGTTTAAGAGCTAATCACAGATTTGTATCGAAGACAACTAAAACACAGGCTTATGCTCTGGTCATACAATAGACTTTATGCCAGGAGTTTGAAAGAGTGTTCTGTAGCTATTTGTGCTTGTGTGTGCAATGGAGATAAGTGCAGGAGGGTATGGAGGGTGTTTACCTGCCTGGCTGTTGTGTCGAGGTAATGGAGGCTCCTTATCATGTGCACACAGAGCTCAAAGTAGTGGCAACACAGAATCTCTCCAGACACAGGCACAGACAAACAGTGCTGAGAGACAGATTTACTGGGTTGAAAAGCAGCATGCCGTCTGTCTTCTAACGTCTCTGAGTGTGCAAAAACTCTTGAAGTTTGGGTTTATTTGCAGTTGCATTTTTAATGTCTTGTATCTTCTGATTTCAAATGAATTGGTGGGAATTTTGCATCTTTGAAATGAGACGGTTACATTTATGTGATACAGTTGGATGGATATATAAGGAAAATTAGTTTTTAACATGCCAACTACTAATAGGGAGAACCTATTTGTACACTTGACACAAGCCACTAGTTAGTAATTAACACTAATCAGCTAATAATGAGGGTGTTTTGGGATCCGCTATCTGTACCATGCCCTTGAGCAAGCCCCTTAATCCCATGAGGGGACTCAACCTGTAATAGACAAACTCTCTGGATAAGAACATGGCTGCTTAATGACATAGTAACAAGGCTATGGGGACACCATATCCAATGTCAGATGGGCAATGTCAAGCTGCCATTACCCACTCCCATATGAGACTATTAAGCAGGTATGAGAGGAGTAACAAGGCAAAGGGATATTGGAGGCCTAGCAATACAGGTAATTGTTAGTCTACGTCAAAATATGTATTCAGTATGTGTGTTCAGAAAGGTGGGGGTGTACAAGAAAAACAAATAAAAACAAAGAAAACAGAATAATAAAAGAAAATCTTACGAGACTACTGTTTATTTCTGGATTCTGTCAGATAATTTAAACAAATTACGTAACTAGCTTACTGCAAGTCATACTGAATGTGCGATTTATGTTTATTACTTTCCATTTGTGATCATTACAAAGTTTAATCAACAAATCAACCAACCAACTGTCCAACTAATCACATAAATTAAGCGTCATCATTCAAAAATCTAAGAAATCAATAAAGCAGACCTGTCAATCAACCAATCAACCACCCATCCTACCAACTGACTGACCAACCAAGTGACTGACATACTGACTAACATTATCACCCAACCAATCAACTGAAATACCGACGGACACCAATACCAATACAAACAACCAACCACCCAACCGGCCAACTGGTAGACCAACCAAGCTAATGCCATCTAATCAATACCACCACTAAGCCGATCAAATAACCACCCAACTGACCAACTGACTGACCAACCAACCAGGCAACTGACATACCGATCAACAGCACCACCCAACCAACCAACCAACCAACAAATCAACCACCCAACCGACTAACTGACTAACCTACCAAGTGACTGACATGCGCACCGACTGACACCACCCCCCAGCCAATCAACCATCTAAACTGACAACTGACTGACCAACCAAGCACCTGCAAGCCTCTATTCAAAATGTAACCAGCCAATCAACAAGAAAACTAATCAGCTAACAAACCAATGAAAAACAGGAGTGAAATGTCAACGCTCAATGCTTTCAAAGAAATCACCTATTCACAGCAGATCACTGTAATTTTAAAAACAAAGAATGTGCAGGAAAAAGATGCAAATGGACGGAGAAGGAAGCTCAACTGGTTGCTGAAGAGACCGGTTAGAGCTATAACTATGCATCTCGATTGGATTCACATGCATTCCTTGAAAATTGATATTGATATTGGAAACGTGTGTTAAATCAATGAAAAAGTTATTAGCACACCCTGATAATTGTGATCATCATTAAAGTTTATTCTGATATTTTTATTTTAATTATGCTAGTTTTATAATATGATTACAGAATTGTGTAGGAGTGCGGGTCATGCATTTAGGGGGCACTCTGCCTCGTCAGTGTAATCGTAGGGGAAACACCGAACCTGCAAGCCAGCCAACCAACGAGTCAACTAACCAAACAATCATTATAAAAGACAAATGTTCTACATAGACATAAATAAGATACATAACACTAAGAAATATGAGCCAAAGACCATGCAATACCAGGCATGCTTTTCAAACACAGATGGATGTGTTTGTGTTGGATGTGTCTGAATGAGCTGCTGTGTTATTGAAGTGTTCTCAAAAAGACAATGATACCAAATCAACTGCGCACTCCTCCTCAGTCTAAACAGCTAGAGGCTGTATGAGTGAAGACATTGCATAGAGGACGATTTGACAGGTGACACATTTAGATACATCAACACCAAGTCCAGCTTTTCATTTCCCACAGGGCCACAGTGACAGAAAGACTTATATCACTGGCACACAGCTCAACCCATCTCTCTCTCTCTCAGTCCTTCTCTCGCTCTCCCACACACACACGGAAACATACATATATGTATTTACACACAAATGCACAGCTGTGAAAGCATCAGGTGAGACTGGAGTTTGAGAAAGAGAGCATATTGTCATTTTCATGGTAAGAATGAAAACATGAGGCAGCACAGGCTGACTGGTATTAAACGTGTATTGCATTAACTGTGGGATATTTCATACTGGCCATTTCATTGTTTGAAACCTGAAGAAATGTGGCAGAGTGTTCATGCTGTTCTTTTATTGATCACTGGACTTGTACGGCATTCTAAAATTATGCTCACATGAACAGTAATATTCTATTACATTTACACAATAATTGCATGCGTTTAAATGCATATGTAATGCTCTATGACAAATGAACGAATGAACAAGTAAAAACTAGGTAAATTAAATTGGAAACTTCAAAATCATAATTTGCAAACAGATTCAAATATATTTTTTTATGAAACATCTATCATACACATGCAATGAATCATACATGTTGAAAAGCCCTTACATCTAAGAAATAGAGAGTGCTAGGGTGAGAGGAAATCTTAGACCTCAGTTCTGCTTCTCACTCACATTACATATTAAAAGTCTTTTCTGACTAAAATAGCCATGGCACAAACCTTCCATTTCATCATGAATTTTAGAAGGCAGGTAGAAAATGCACTTTAGGAAAATGTTCTTTTTTTCCTGCACTGAGGCCTTGCACTTAGCACTTTCCATTCAGAGTGACTTCTGCTTAAAGTCTTTGTGCTCGGACTGATTTTAAGTCTGAGCCTGACAAAACTTTGCTCTTGTTGTTTCTGCATATCTGAGACAACCAGACTAGGATTTTGGAACAAACACCTGGCGCTAGCACGGGGCTTAGTGGGAAAGTTTCAGAGGGAATGTGAAAGAAAAAAGAATTACAGCTTATCCACTGTGAAATTCACACTAACGGTAGATACATATGTGTATACTGCAGCTTTAACACCAGTGTTCAAGATGTTGAGTATTGGCGCTTTTTCATTGAATGGAACTGAATCTTTTTGGTTCAATAATGCTGGTTCTTGCTTTTTTATCAGATTTAGTTCTGGATATGTTCCTCTGCGTTGGTCCTCTCCAGTTCAAAGTAGATTAGATGTTTAGTATTGTGTTGTTTGGCCAAAATAAGAATAAATTACATTGTTGGTGAAAACACTGCTGTTTTGTTGACTCATGTGACAAAGCTGGGTTTCAGTTTCTCTGATTGGAAAATAAGTGTGAGAACTTCCTGTTCATTACTGAGTAGTTAGTTGAGCTCACTGATTGGCCAGAAAAAAGCAATACAGCATGCAGCATCACGGTGTTCCAAACAAAAACATCATCCACCATGTAAACTTTGGTTGAGCAATACAAACCCTAGAAACAGTATAAATAATAGCTCCACGTACACCAACTCCAGCATTGGTGTTACGTCAGTAAGACTCTGTGATCTAATCAGAGGTACGTTCGTTTCCTCACAATTCAATTTTGTCTAGCATTTTTATGAACTACTTTTCAGTCATTTGAGTTTAAGAATTTCTTTATTATTATGCTGAGTGAATAAATAAGTATATGTCATACCAGTCCCAAACCCTCCATTTCAAAATGGTGAAAAATGCACATACTACACCCGGTTCGGCTGGGTGCCTACAGCAAAAGTAAAGCTCCGCCTGAAAAGGAGGTCACCAGGAAGTGTTTCAATTGCTAATGCGCTAGGGGGGGGCAGTTTGAAACTTGCTTTTTTGTAAAGCAGTTAGCAATTCCAGATATCTGTACATGTATTAAGGCCTCTACACACCGATCCACATTTTTGATCCGAAGTTTCGTGCGGCAACGCACCTCGCTCAAAAACCAACATCTAACGGAATGAATGGTGCCAATGAAAAGAGATTTGGATCCGTTTTTTGCACGGAGATTGACCAATGAAGCAGGCTCTTTGGATGCTGTGAGCAAGATGTTAAAGAACCACTCTATGGGGCTCATCCCACATTTAAATGATTAAATTACCAGCAGTACTTTCCTGTTTCCCGCGTGGAGGGGAGTGCATCTGTTGTACGATAAACACCATCTTCAAGCAGTGAGTGTCATTGCATCAATATTTCTTCTTCCCAAACAAAGACCATCCTACTGAAAAGCCATCAGAAGATTCATGCAAATCTCAGTGAGTGGAGGCCTTTATTCATGAGCTTAAAGTAAAGCATATTTATACTTTATAGTATATATACTAAAGTAAATTTACTTATAGTAAAGTTGGATGTCATCTCCTCTACTGTTATTTCTATTGAATATATGAAATGATTAGGAATATACAACCTTACCAACTTTGGAAGGAAGGATTTGACAAAATATATTTTGACTTCAAATTATAGAGACAAATAAAAAAAAATGGCTTTAAACAGCGTGCATTTTTTAAAGCAAGAATAAAGCTAGCCAGAGCTACAGACAAGGACAACTCTTACCCCGTGTCCAAACCCAAAGCATCAACGAATTCAAGCAGCATCTTAAGCCAGGCTTATGTACAAAGGCTGTATCAGCTCAAAAACAAACGTGTCCCACATTTCTCCGAAAATGAAGAATGCTTCCTGCTGTTTGATATCCCAAAATAGAACATTTTGCATCATGCTATTAACTCAGAATGAGCAGATGTGGATATCAAGCAAGAATAAACTTTGTAAATGATTTCCTACAAACAATAATGTGAAACCAGCCTACTCTTTGCAGCTATAACAGCTCCAACTCTTCTGGGAAGTCTTTCCAGGTTTAAAAACAGTTTTTGTCATTTTTTTAGAATTCTTCCAGAAGTGTTGGTGTGATGTCAGGCACTGGTGTAGAAGACAAGGCCTTGCTCACAGAAATGTCACTGAAATTCATTCTAAATGTGTTTTTTGATGCATTTCGTCACAAATTCACTCTGCTTCCCATCTGCTTGCATTTATAAATTTTTTGGAAAAATTGCACTTAACCACCAATGAAAAGGGGTATTTCCTTAATATCTAAATCCAAAGTCCTTCATTTATAAAAATGTGTATGTTCAACAATTAAACAAGTCATAGTCACAAGCTATTTTTACTTTTTGTATTTTTCAAAATGTGGTTTTCTTCATCATCTGATTTCATGTTGTCCAATTGCTGTAACTTCCACACGCACATTCACCCACACACAAACGTTTCATTAATGACAGTAAAATTCTGCGGCATTTAACGGAACACTGCTCCCGTAATGAGATGTAGCAGGAGACATTGTGTTGCAGTAAAGGTTAACTACTCCTGTCCAGATATTTTAGTCAGAAAAGTCTAGAAAAAAGAAGAGAACAGCAGAATAAAAGTATGCTCAGCCTTATAAATGCTAAAGTGTGAACTACTTTAAATTTAGAAATAGAAAGTGTGAGACAGATGAAAGGAAAATAACAGAATAATGCTTTTATCTCCAATGAAAACTTTATCTTTTCTTACCTAACACTTTTAGAAGGAATCACATCTAAAAGGAGAGTTAAGGCCTAGAGTTACGTGTCCAATGTCGGTTTGTGAAAGTCATTTAAAGCTTCCTTTTTAGAAATGTGACCTTGCATCAATAGAACCCTGTTTATAGCAGTTTAAGGCAGTGAAAAACAACACCAAGCAGAGTAATGTAATAATTTAGCAAAAAACTAAATGCAGATTAGAAGCTAAGGTCATTGGACACTGGGTAGAGAGAGACTCAACACTTTTATTTGACTATTTTTAATAAATTGGCATGGTGGCGCAGTGGGCAGCACCGTGGCCTTCCAGTTAGAAGGTTGCTAGTTCGAGGCTCACTGGTGACCTTCCTGGAAGGTGTTTGCATGTTCTCACTGTGCTGGCATGGGTTTCCTCTGGGTACTCCGGTTTCCCCCTCAATCCCAAATACATGTGGTTAGGTTAATTGAATAATCTAAATTATCTAACTGAATGTGTGAGTAAATGTTGCCCTGCGATGGACTTGCAACCTGTGGAGGGTGTACCCCCACCTCTTGCCTAATATACCCCGGAGATAGGCAATGGCAGACCCCTGTCACCCCAAAAAGGGAATAAGCAGGTTGAAGAATGAATTCATTGTTTTGTAAATATAAATAAATAATAAAATGATTAGTTGTTTAAGATCACATTTACATTGGAATGCCTGAATAGAAATAGAAAAGAAATTTAAACAAAAATGGAAAAAAATGACAAAAGCCTTGAGTAAAAAACAGACTGTGCATTATTATTCCCTGCTAATCTTCCCCTCCAGTGAGCTGTTGCATTAACATTTATTCATTTAGCTCTATTTTTATCCTCACATAATTGCTTAAAGTAAGTAGCATCATAAAACATAAGCAGACAGAACTGTTAGTTACCAAAGAAATCAAAATGCTGTTTATACAGAGTTAAATTATATATAGAATTGTGTAATTTGGAAAATTTCAAGGCAACCTGTAAATTTTAACACACAACAGAAAACCCATTTTATTGAATAAGAATTAGAAATTCAAAATAACCCCAGTTTAAGAGAATTCAGTAATCGCTGCAGTGAATCAAAGTACACAGTGCGTATGATGTATGTAGGCATGACCGGATGTGAAAATATCATGTAATATAAACAATCCCAAATGGATGGGTGTCATGGGAAATTACCTTGAAACAACATGTTTGCTCAACTTAATAATGAACCGGGTAGTTCTGGGGAAAAGTGGAGTTTCAACTATTTATTTCAGGAGTTTGAATCTCTCTTCCACTCCTTCACCCCTGGTTATCCAGGTAGTATAGAAGACAGCACTGCATCTAGACAACAATATTTAGGGCAGGGGTACCAGTACTCAAAAAAAGACCGAGGTCCAGAAAAGTAACAGTCAAATCCCTCCAAGAAAAAATGCAATCCTCAAAACTTCAGACTTCAAAACTATACATAAAAAATATGGTAGGTAGACCTTTTAGTGTGCGTTTTGTATTTAATTGTAGAATTACGTACATTATGGAGTAAACGCTAGAGGGAATATGGTTACATACAGAGCAGAAAATATTTGAAAACATGCAGTATTTTGCAAAATCCAGACAAAATTACATTATAATAAGTAATCATGTAAAAATATTAAAGTGTTTACATATATTAATGCCATTTACCTGCTTTCTTTTTTTATCAAATTGGATATAGATTTCAAATGCCAGGTAAACTCAGATTCTAATATGGGAAATAGAGGTTTAGTATGTAGTCTCAGTCTCAGAAGTAGTCACGTCTACGAAACGTTGGTTCAACTTCTGATGTGTTTGGAACAGTTTTCTTGTATTCTTGTACTTGTACAGTACTTGTATTTCTTGTAAGAATCTTGAAGTTGCAATCTGAGTGGTTTACCTTAACTCTTAATTTCTAGTTTTCGTTCCACGGGTAAACAACGTGTCTCATCGTGTGTAGTGAAAATGAGCGACTATAAGTGAGCGATATTTAAACTTTAGATTCACAAAAGTTTGTGAAGTCCTCTTTGAAAGAGTTTTGTTCAAGGCAGTTATTGGTGTCAAAAAGAGATGTTTTGACTTGTTAGCCAAAAGCTAAGCAATGCTAACCACAAAATTAAGTGTGTCAAACAGACTCATGCATGGGTCTTAACTATAGAAACCTACAATAAATTCTAGACCTTCTCTGCAAGAATGAATACAGAAGAATACAGTTCTGTGATTGTACACAATGATGAAGGTAAAATGAGTACAATCCTCAAAAATATATATTGTCGAATCACAATTGCATGCTCCATTGCACACTAATTTGAGTTATGATTAAAGTAGCATGTTGGTTTTGGGGTTGGTCTAAATGTAAATGTGTCTGGGTCTGGAAACGGACTAGAGTCCGCCTATTGAGTACCCTGGATCTATTGAATAATGTACATAAAACAAAAACAACTGCATAAATAACAGGAAGCAAAAATTACAAACACTTAGAATATTTCAATGTTGTTTAAAATTTAGCAAAAACTTTGCTATAATGTGACATTTTAATAACAGTTGTACAGATTTGGATTGTACGTGGACAGATGCAGCACAATCCATATTCAAGTTATTTAGCTAAAGTTTCTGAAAGTTATTGAAGGATTAGTTCATTAAAATTGTTTCTAGGAATATTCTGTTTTAAATGTAATTCACAGCAATACAAAGACAGAGCTGTACATGTTTAAATGTCAAACGGTTAAAAGTGTTTGGATTTTGTAAAGTACGTATACACCCAGTACAAGATTTTTTAAATAGACAGCTGATCATATGTAAACCAAATCCAAGGCCAGTTTATTTTCAAAATGTAGCTGAATTGTACGGTCCTTCATAAGGCTGTACAACCCTTGAAATTCCCTCTACAGCTCCACAATTTAATCTTTAAGTGAGCTGCTCCTTAACACAGATCAGTCCATGCATCTGTGGATCATTTTGTTGTGGCCAAAAACAGGAGCCAGGAGCCAAATCTCTACACATCCCCTGAGGTAGGATTCAAACCGTCAGACGTAAACTGAACTAGCATAAAATCACTAAAACAACAGGCGCAGGCATCAGCAGAAGCCTTCTGGCAAGTCAAGCATAATCACCAAATATGAGTACACCACTTGTTTTCTTCCTTTGCACTTCATCTATTCACTCTAGATTAAAATGGCTTAATCATAATTTATCTCAGCCCCCAATAGCCACAAAAATGCCTTATATGAAAGGATTACAGTGCCAGAAATGAATTGAGTGTGAAAGAATCAGTGGAGGTAAGGCCAAAAATAAACTATTGAATGAGATGAGGTTTGTTTCAATCAATTGAGCTAATTTGCATATTTCTATAAATGCTTCAATTGGCAGTGTTGGAGAAATTATCAAGCAGATGGCTTTTTAACCAAATAATAAATGAGCACTAATACATCGTTTTCATTTCCCACAGTTTGTTAGCCAGTTTTTATTTGATTATGTTTAGTATCGAGTTCTGGCAGGCCTCGTTGTCAAACCAGTGCAATCAGCTGATTGGAAACTCCAAGCTAGCACACATCAGCTGATCAGATTAAAAACACTCGACATGTCAATAGCTGCCTTTACATAAACACTTCTAATCAGATTAAAGTAGCATTTCGAGCTTATCCAGATTGAGCAAATGTGTCCTTCAATCTGAATCAGCACAGTCAGCTTATTATTAAATTTGGGTTGAAGGGGGTATTTTGTAATCTGAAGGTGAAGAAAAGTATTCTTCACATGTGCACAGATTTACATTTGAAGAGTTTTGTTTGACAACTCCATTTTGATGAATTTGAGTAAAAATGTGTTTTCTGTAGCACAAAAGTGGTATGAGGAAATTCTACATTTTCTGTTTTAAAAATTATACAGTTATAAATTTAACATTATAAGTCATACAAACATTAATACTACAAATACAGATTTTGAAATCTAAAGTTTTTTTAATAAGGTTTTTATCACAAAACCCTATAAATCCAAGGTATCAGTGTAAATGTTTTTTTTTTATGAAATGCTTCAAAATGAGAAAAAAAAATCCAGAATAGACTGGTTAAACAGGGTCAGAACCCACAAGCAGACATTGGACTCAGTGCTCCAAAATGCAGAGTTATCTACTGCCTTGTCAAGTTCAGTGTCCCGCAGTCTTTCCTTTTGCCTGCCGGTGACTGTTGGAGTTCTCCGTTGTAATTGTTGATTGTGATCAGGTAGAAAATGGCCCGATTCTATTCCGTCTTCGTGGAATGATTATAAATTCATCAACTACTAACTAGGGCAGCACGGTGGCGCAGTGGGTAGCACTGTGGCCTTCCAGTTAGAAGGTTGTCGGTTTGAGGCTCGCCAGTGACCTTCCTGTGTGGCTTTTCCCGGGTACTCCGGTTTCCCCCATTTCCCAAAAACATGCTTGTGGGTTAATTGAATAATCTAAATTCCCCTTAGGTGTGAATGTGTGCTGGAGATAGGCACGGCAGGTTTGAAAATGAATGAATGAAATTTTTCCACCACTCTGCACCACATCTCCTTTGTTTAGTAGACTTTTGACATAAAAAAAAATCTTTAGTTTTTTGAGCAGTTTCTAAAAAGCAGGCAAACCAGGACTTTTTTAATGCCGTTTAAACCAAACTCCTCATTTGGGCATACACAACTGACCATAGAGACTTACGTAATGGGATAGCTGTTCTATTTCAATGCCGAATCTGCAATCTGTTTAAGAGCATACTTGATGTCAGGAATGGTTGATTTTTGCATGAGTGAAAGCATATGTCCCAGTCCTTAGAAGATTTTAACAGACCTGGACACCAATGGCTGGACCATGTGGCTCAAAAGTGTATGTTGGTAATGTGTATGGATGAATGCACGTCGTTTTCTCTTGCTCCACATCACACATATGTGAGATGCAAGTTATGAGAGGTTGCTTCACCACCTTTGTTGCATGTATGGGGTTATGTAAATATTCAAGTAAATGAATCAGAAGTTACGGTGTGAACCCAAACCCGTGGATGAATGGAGATGGAGATTAACAATGCTCAAGCATGTAACAAAATGAACCATTGCCAATCGGAAAGATGATGAACACGTGCAATACATCTCTCTCTAGCCATGTTTCCATCCAAAGAAGCTGATCCAATTTATGCAAAAACGGGAAGATCAAACAATGTTTCTGAATAAAGCACCTTTCCATCCAACAAGTCCAAGAGAACAAACTGTTACGAAAATACACTAATACATTAAGTCGCTCCTAGAGATGCATGCAGTCTTGCCATTGCCACTATTTAAAGTTTGAGGACAAAAATGGATATGTACATTTTACATCAGATTTTGGATAGCTGCATTTCCATCCACCTATTTTTATGCACATTTTGGAATTGTCTGGATGGAAACGCCAAGATGAAAACGAGTATGAAAAGTAGTAGTAGTAGTAGTAGTATAAACTTTTTTCCCAATATTTATTGAATACATTTCAATGACTATGTATTTTTCTGTCTGACCTGAGACTTTTGACCATTGGTCATTCTAAAATTAGCCAAGGTCTGTCATCAAAGGGGTTCAGGATCATCACCTCCTGAAAATGTCTCAACCGGCAGTATTGCCAAAGAGCCTCCAAAAGCAAGAAGACATGACTGCACATATTGCATTTCATCTACGTGTTTTAAAATGCAAGTAAGTTATATACAAAATATTTGCCTTCTCATAAGCAGCAACTTTCATTTTTCTTTTGATATTTGGTGATAGTTTATCATCAAGTGAGAATTTTGTTCTCTTGGATGGAAACAGTGCTTTCTTTGCGAATATTTTATGCAATATTTCAGTTCTGCGCATCAATTTAATTCACATCTTTTGATGAAAACATCCATAAACATTTTATTTATTAAAGCAACTAAATCCACAATTGGTTTGGTGAGACATGAGATGCCCCATAAACTAAAAGAACTACATGTTTCAGAGCCTTTGGTGGCACTCTTTGCAACTGTTATCTGTTACTCAGCTACACCGTTTTAAGGCTACCTACTTGCCCGATACAGTAGAAGCTCTATGCAATGGATCTATGCAGAGGATCCTTGTGAATTTCATTAAAATTCTTATTTTTCTAACCACCGAAGGACATGATTGGACACTATGGGACTGTTTGTTTCATCCCCCTGTTGAGCCTCATTGCAGATTTTCATGGGAACTTAAATTGTTGTACTTAATTTCCAAGAATTTTCAGACTTAAACAGAGCCAAGGCTCTTGCTTCTGCATTTACCAACATGTTTTGAGTGAGGGGAGTCCTGTGAGATAAGATTCACACAGCATGCGTAAGTAGAGTGTAAGCAGAGTCTGCGCAGCACATCAGTAAAGTGTCAGGGGCGTGTAGGCACCCTAGAGGAAAATCCCATATGACCAGCAAAAGCTTTGCAACATGGCTGTTAAATCTGGTTGTTAACTGGTCAAAACTGGATCCAACTCAAACCAGCTTTGATGAGCTTAAATTGCTAAAATATTCCATAACACAGCCCGAGCTGGCCTTGCTGGTTTTTCCACCAACGCAGAGCAGAAGTAATAAGGGGTAAATTGACTTTTATACCAGATGGAGTATCAGAGCAGCAATATCTTGGGCTCTTGATGATGAGGAAAGTACTTTATTTCTTGATTAATTTATCTGAAGTTAAAGACCAAGCTATTTTGATTTTAAATCTGATTAAACATCAGGTTAGGTGACTTTATTAGGTATACCTTGCTAGTACTGGGATGGATCCCCTTCAGAACTTACTTAATCCTTCGTAGCATAGATTTAACAAAGGTATTGAAAACATTCCCCTGAGAGTTCTCCTGCACATCCATGACACAAATCTTCCACCACATCTCAAAGTTCTGGATTGAGATCTGGTGACTGTGGAAGCTATTTGACTATAGTGAATTCAAAGAAACCAGTCTGAGATGATTCGCACTTTATGACATGGCACATTATCCTGCTCAAAGTAGCCATCAGAAGATGGGTACATTGTGGTCATAAAGGGGTGATAAGGTCAGCAAGAATACTCGGATAGACTGTGGTGTTGACATGATGCTCACTTGGTACTAATGGGCCCTAGTGTGGCAAGAAAATGTCCCCCACACAAGTACACCACAACCACTTCTAGCCTGACCCGTTGCTACAAGACAGGAAGCATTAATACTTTCATGTTGATGTCACAGCAGAAATCGAGACTAATCAGACCAGACAACGTTTTTCTAATCTTCTATTGGCCAATTTTGGTGAGCCTGTGCAAATTGAAGCCTCAGTTTCCAGTCTTAGCTGACAGGAGTGGCACCCGTTGTGGTCTTGTGCTGCTTTAGACCATATCTTGTCCTAGCATCCACAAGGCTTTTGCACCTCCTTTTCTGACATTTCTATGGTTGGGTGTGAAAATCCCAGTAAAAAAGCAATTTCTGAAACAGGCTGAACAGCCCGTCCGGCACCAACAACCCGGTCATGCTCAAAACAACTTAAATCACCTTTCTTCCACGCCGAAAACATTGAATTGCTGCTACGTGACTGTTTACAAATAAATTTGCAGGTGGATGTGTACATAATAAAGTGCCCAGTGTATGTTTGTTTGATGTTCCTATTGAAGGAAAGTCTACTCTGGTTCTACTACTGGCTTCTGTAGTTGACTAAACAGGAATAGGAAAGGAAGTGAGTGAAGAGGTATGAATCCCTCAGAAAAACTTTGAAGGAGAACATGGTGGAGCCAAACGGCTCACAGTCTGAGAGCAGAATGGAGGAGATAAGTATTTCCAGGACGGTAAACCACAAGAAGAGTTTGTGCAGCATCAACTGTAGACCAGATAAAGAGCTGAGGTATGGTATGTGAAAATAAAGGTAAGTGGAGTGCATCAGGAGGTAAGTTATTGTTTGGGTGAGTTGTTTCAGATTCAGATTGACTCTTCTGATTTTTAATGAGTTGTGCTTCTGCTTTTGGACTGTGATGTGGATTCCTGATATTATCAGGCTCCAAATTATTGTGAAAATGTGAATAATAGACAATAAGTTGACATTTTGAGGGCATACATATTAGAAAAACTATGGTTTAGTAAATTATGTTGCTGAGAAGGATTCAGATAACCCTTGTAATCAGCGATTGGCGGTGAATGGAAACAGTCGATACAGCTTTCAGTGATTGCTGATCGGCTCCAAAAGATTACTCCCTCTTCCCTTTCTTTATGTCTCTCAATGATCTTCCGCCACTGGCTCACCCAATCATAGTTAATGGTAACAGAAACAATAAGAAAATTCTAATTACATTGTTCTGAACATCAAATACACTGTCAAGTTATGAAAGGCTCATTCCCCACAAGGCACAGCCATCATGTCCAGACTAATGCCTTACAAGAAATCCCTGAACTTCAGATTGATGGTGGCACATCATTACACATGATTTCACACAAAGCATCATAGTACAGAAAACTCCTAGACCTGGAAACAAAAGAGTCAAAAGTGAACCAACCACAGAGATGAGAGCGCCCTGACCAGCATCTTCACCAGTCACACGCCTGATTCATCTGACACTTAAAGACTCTTATATGAAAGGGAAAATATGAATCTGTGAGCCAATGTGCTCTTTCTGAGAGTGTGGGGTGGGGTGCTTGGGGACTTACATTCACTCAACTAATTTCCATCCCAATTCACACGTCAAAATAGAGATGCTGATCAGGATGGTGGAAATGGAGAGCAGAAGGTACTTTGGGTTGTCATTGGGGTAATAAATCACTACAGCCAAAAAACAGCCATTTTTAAAAGTCAAACACCTCATAATCAAGTGGCTTGACATCCTCTTTTATCCTTTTTTTTGTTCCATGTTTTCCCTCATAATCCTCCCTCACCTCTTTTCTCCATCCCTCTGACAGTCAAGAACACTCTGCAGTGTAAGTGCCCTGACCATGGCTGCTCTCCAGGGCCAATGGGATGTGCAAGATCTTGACTTTAGAGTCAAGTACCCTACTGAGGCAACACCGAAACTTCCAAGAGCCAAAAATTACAGAAATTAAATCTCGGGACTTCTCAAACCAATACTTGTTTGTTTAGCAAATGCAACCTCAAATGGTGACTTCTTTACCAGTACTGATTAGAATTGTTTTAATCTGCCAAAATGTGTACTTGATAAACCAGATGAAAGAGACATAAGGTTTGAATATAGATTCACACAATTCTTCAAATGGCTTCTCAGCAAGGTGCTCTTCATTTGGGTTGAAAAAATATCTATGCAATGACACTCCCTGCCTGAAGAGGGCTTTTGCAGACAAATAGATGCCCTATGCATTACTCAGGGAAACAGGAAGGAAGAAGATGACGAGAGAGAAGAAATTGAAGAACACTAAGCAAAAAATCATGGATGTCGAGTGGTTTATACTGTTGGTGGCTGGTCACAGGGAGCTGTTTGAGAAAATGTGGAGAAAAGAGAGGATTTGTGGTGCAATATTTCTTTCCTGTTTCCTGTTGTTGGTATGCAAATGTGGGATGAGTCCCACCGAGCACCTCTTTTATGTCCTATTCATGTCATCAAAAGAGCCAGCTTTCATTGTCGTTCACTTTGCGAAAAACAGATCCAATATGTCACTGCGAAACCGTTTTTATTGGCATCACTCATTCAGTCAGATGTGTGATGTCTGTTGGCTCCTATGGTTTTCAATAGAGAACAAAACTTATTACCAAAAATTTGTATCGGTGTGTAGAAGCCTTACGGGTTCTGGCACTATATTGGAAATTGGTCTAGACCACGAACAGCAACTGATCCACTACAGCATTTTTCTGTAGTTTGGGTAATTTCCAAGCCACACTGAACCCTCAGGTGTGAAATAAACCAAAATGAATCAAAATGAACAACTCTGTTCTCTTGAAATAATTCACTTTAGTACACAGGAAAGTCTGGCAAGCATACTCAGGTGACTTATCTGAGAGGGAGCGTCAAGATGTCCCTGGCATTCTAGATATTGATTTCCTCATGATCATGACCAATGACATCTACCTGATGGAGGTATGAGATTACCCCTCAATTGATCAGAGAGGTGGTAGGACAAGGCCAGAGAGGCTGCTGGAGATCTTTTAGCCCTGCTTTGATATGGTATAGGGACGATCACTCGCTATAGGGAAGATCAGAACCATGATTGTCGGGAGGATTTGGATGAACCCAAAATCTTGTCATTTTGTTTTTAGCCAAAATGTGTTTGTCATTTTGTCTTTTTTAAATAAAGAAAACTGACTTGTACATATCCTGACACCACTTGCATTATCATTCATAAGGTTTAGTCATTCAAATCTCCCTCTCTCTGCCCTTATCTCTGGTTTCTCACATGAATTGAAGCTTCATTCTCTCGAATAGTTCAACTGTGTGTGTGTGTGTGTGGTGTGTGTGAGTGAAGGATCAGCCTGTCTGATGGTCTGATTAGCATTACAGAGAGCTCATACAGACACACACTGCTGGAGACGCACCTGCAGGACAGCAAACACAAATACCAACAACTTGACTGATACACTTAGATAAACACATTTATCAAAGGTCCCTCAAAGCACATACTAGAAACTTTATGCAAGTGCTTGCACACAGTTCAAGTTTTGGGAAATTCATCCAGCTAATCAGTCCCAGTATGATGACTACAATTCAACAAAATCCCTTCTGATGATGGACTGAACAGTTTTACAGTTTGTAAAAACTCAAATATTGAAGCCAGCCCTTCCCAACAGCATGACAATATAATAAAGGAAAGCATCAGGGAAACATCCATTAAAAGCCCACACCTTCTTCAACTCCCCTTCGATAATGATGGACCAGGTGATCTATTACTAAAACCCTACGATTCTCTCAAGAGCATTTTAGAAGCACGTCGACTCCATCAGTGCAATGGCCGTGAACTTCAGCCCAGTCGTGCAAAACAAATCAATGCCTCAAACCTTTTATATCTTTTCGCACTGATTTTAAAGAGAAAAACACTTGCAGGATTTACAGGGAGCTAACTAATCTGGTTACAATATCACTACAACAAAAACTTTCATTTAATTGAATTGTAAGGGATGGGGTTCATATGAATTTGTGCATTGGTAATAAAACCAGTGACAATTGCTCTAAGACAACAAAGGAATGTACATTTTGTGTAACATGCCAAGTTCATTGAAGACTTCCTGAAGCTTACTCCAACCATGGGCTGTATAAAAGTATGGATATAGTGTCTATGATGTGACAGAAGGGTAAAATTAGCTGTAGTGAGCCATGAAGCGTCACTACATGGAAATCACAAGAGAAGGCGGGAAAAGCTGGAAATTCAAGTCTTTAAATGAAAAAGTAATAAAAAAATAACCCATAGAATTCAGTGATCTTTCTGAGCATTTTTACCACTTTACAATTTGCTCTAATAAATTACCTTTATATTTGTTTGTGGCAATGCTTTATATAATTTTTTTGTACAACCCCAGTTGTTTTTACAATTATTTTACCAACCTGAAATGGTACAAAAATATATTTCTGTTATTACAGTTTGTCATTTTTATTAACTGCAAAAATGTAAAAAAAAAATGAAGGAACATTTTTTTTATGTTTTATAACAAAAATCAAAAGTGTTGAGACTAGCAAAATCCTTCCAGGAAGGTCACCGGTGAACCTCGACCCGGCAACCTTCTAACTGGAAGGTCAGAGTGCTACCCATTGTGCCAAAAGACAAGATCTAAACAATGTAAACATTATATTTAAAAAGGCAAACCTTTATTAAAACTTTGAAAAACGCAAGCAATCTCTCAGGTATTGTATTTCCAAGGGTTATATCTTCTTTCCACCAGTTGATGGCACTGATGGCACTGATCTGGGGTCTGTAAAATGAAACTGAAAGACGAGTGTGCATTTTCTCACATTTTAATTGGAATAACTTTGCAAATTTGTTTAAAACCAAAAATATCAAAGATAATAACATTTTTAAAAGCTACACACAACATTTGGCACATTATATTAAATTAGAATTAAACAACAGCTGGGTCGCATCATTCCTACTTCTTTCAAAACTGTAATTAGCGAAACGAAAGCCGCTGTGATTAGCAAACGCATCGGTGCATGAATTGTATAATATAATGTCTAAAAATCAGTTTACAGAGTGCAATCTTTCAATAGTATGCCACAAAAATGATTCAATCTGTTGATTGATTCAGAGATTACTTCAAAAGTTTACTCTTCAAAACTTCGTCTTTAGATCAGTTTAGTATGACACTATTTGATGTGTGCGTGTGACAGGATTAAAGAATGTCAACAGAAAAGAATATTGTTTCTCAGTCACAAATCAAACATTAGCGTTTTTTCTGAAGTAATTTGGGACTTTTAGTCCTAATTTAGTCCTAATCTTACACTCATAGCTGTCACTCACAGGCTGAACAACTCCAGGCAGAATTCATCTTTGAGTGAGCTTAAATTGTCTGCATAAACCAATGTCTGATTTGTTAAGTACAGGGTGCTAATGTGAAACTGATGTTTGTCTATGGCTCTGTGTTGACTCCCCACAAGAGAAACTGTTTTGACATCGTTGTTTTCTGTTTTGTGCTCTTGTTCTATACCATTGTTAATTTAGTAGGTAACACACTCTAGTATAACACTTTTTTTATTGCGTGTGTAATAATTCTTTTTGGTTGTGTTCTTGTCAATGTGGCCACAACTAAACAACAAATTTTAAAAAGCTTTAACATCTGTCTAACCACCTCTGGTGACAGAACCTTCATGTGGCCAAATGCATTCAACCAGCTACAAAAGTCCACCTACTCTCTGCCCACTGACCCAACATGTGAACCATACATTGTAAAAGCATACTAGCCATATGACATTTAAGCTCTGCTTTCTAAAATGGAAAGCTTGGTTTGAAGCCAAAAAATAAATAAATAAGCAATAGAGCGTTCTATTACTCTTTTGCGTGATTTGGAAAAATGTACAACTCAGACTTATTTAATCGATAGTTTTCTCAGCTTATTTTACAGTGACATCCCAACCCAAGGTAACCTGAAAATACAGATTTTCAGATTACAGTGAAGAACCATTACTTTAAGAATCCAGTAATTGAAGCTCAGTACAAATAACAAAAGGGTACAATCTCAATACAGAGAGTTGTGTTCTGCCTCTTGAAATGACACTTTAAAGTCATGCAATGGACTTGTACTCATGCATAAGTTAACATGAAAACATAAGCTGACACATATGTTTGGATGGTACCCTTTTATAGAGCTGGTATTTTGCCCGGTTCATTTCACCAAACAAGCGTCTGAACAAACAACTGATCCATTTGCTCTTCTTCACTGAGCATTTACCTCACACCACATATCCACACAGTATGCTCCAAAGAGAGGTAAACTTCATCCTTCAATAATCAGCAATGCCACCGACTGACATCATGTCTGTCTCCATGGTGACGCCTCTGCCGGTCGGAAATCCGCTAGGAGAAAGACTGCAGCAGCCGTGAGTGTCAGGAAACAACCGGCAGTGAATACTAAGCATGTTGAGGTTAATGTGTGCACTCTTGATTCGGAGCTAAATGAATCACACTGAATCAACATGTCGCATATTTTGAGGATCACTACTGTCTCGGGTTAATGTAAAGCTGTGAATCAGGATATTTTCAATAAACTCTGGATAAAGGCTGTCTAGATTACTCAGTAACTTTTCAGATAATGTGTATTATCTTTTTTGTTTATCTACAGCGTTTATTACCACCACTTCACACTTGATCCGTCGTCTCTACAGGGGTGTTCTTGTATTTTTAACTTCCTTTGACCCAGTTGAGACAAAGAAGTCATGTGGCTATTTATAGCCCGAGAAAGAGACAGATCAGAACCCCTGTGAATTTAATACGCCTCAAATGAAATCCACATTCAAGGGGAGCGGGCACTGCGGTTGATCAAATTAGCAATCTTCAACAAACACACATACGCATACTAATTAGCTTTGGCTTCAATTAGCACAGATCATTAAAAAAACGAATACCAAAATCTGAGCTTGGTTTTCCTCACAACACTGGGCTCTTGCTGACTGCAGCCATTTAACATTAACAATTTACTTTTGACACAGGGCTTAAAATGCTATAATCTCCATGATGTCATGATGTATTTGGAAGAGAAATTCTGTAGCTAAAGTAATTTTTTTTTTTTGCCGAGCATCGAAAATGGGCAAAACACAGAGACAATCATATGACTGTATCTCAAGTGGCCACTCTCTTTATAATGCACATAAGTTATACGCTCTTAACCTGCGGGTGAAGAAATAGTCGCTATAGATTGGGTTGGGGCAGGTCATTAAACATAAAATTAAATAAAAAAATCCATGTATGTTGAGTGCAATTATCTGATTGCGAAACGTTCCTGAGAGAGACAAGGTTCTTCTGGAATGGCGAGGACATTCTTCGGGCAGTTGCAGTCAATCGCCTTTCCTCTGCTTGCTGGGTTGTGAAAAAAAAAAAGATTCCCTGTAAACCGGCCACAAACGCATCAACTGAGCGCACATACACTCTGCTGACAAGGTGCTGGAGTCCAGGAGAAATAGATTAAACCCCGGTACAATGGATGTCATTTTTTTTTACGTAAAAACGCTACTGTGTGATAAATGATACAAAATTTTTTTTTAAATTTTTTCTACTTTTAAATTACTTTTATTTGTTTGGGGTTGTTGTCCTGCTGCAGAATAGATTTGGGGACAATCATACACCTCCCTGAGGGTATTGCATGATGGAAAGTATCTGCTTATATTCCTCAGTATTGAACACACCATTTCTCTTGACCAAATAAATCTCCAACTTGATTTGCAGAAATGCAGCCCTAAAAAGTTCAAGAAACCTTGCCTGCAGACCCTCACTATAGTAGCGCTCTGCAGTCCTTGACAAACAGAAAACTGCCGTTTTCTACAGCCAAATATTTTAAATCATTAGTTTATAGTTTATTATCATTAGTTAATATTTTAAACCACCTGTTTTCTGCACCACAGGTGCTATGTTTTCATGTATATTTGAGCTATTTGGCTTCGTTACCACATCAAACGCATAGCTTTTTGACTGCAACAGTTCAATGAAGACCTCTTCTGGTCACACTTCTCTAATATATGGGATGCCCTGGGTACCATTGTTTTCTAAGTTCTTAGATGAGATCTCCTTTTATCGAAGGATAATTAGCTTGATCTGTCTTGGATCTGCTGCATAGATTTCATTGGCCAGCCACTGCATCTATAATCCCCAGTGTTGGTCACATCTTTGTGCTTCTTCAATAGAAGTTCCTTCCTCAAAGTTTTGGAAAGTGCTGTACATCTTCAACATTTTAGCTACTGGTGACAGAGGCAGGGTTAAAATTATGAATTTGTGACTACTGTTTATTTTGTACATGTTCTCGTTAAATCAGTTGTGAAAATTATCATTTGTCGAGAAATGCTCATTTTGGTATGCCTGGCAGCTTCCCAAAAAAGACTGGAACTGAAACACTTCTTCTTCTTCTTTTCCTTTCGGCTGTTCCCAGTTTAGGGGTCGCCACAGCAATCATCCTTTTCCACCTAACTCTGTCCTCAGTATCCTCTACTCTTGCACCAACTACCTTCATGTCCTCTTTCAGCACATCCATATATCTTGTCTTTGGTCTTCCTCTTGACCTCTTGCCTGGCATCTCCATCTCCAACATCCTTCTACCAATATAACCACTATCCCTCCTCTGCACATGTCCAAACCATCTCAACCTGGCCTCTCTGACTTTGTCTCCAAACAACCAACCTGAGCTGTCCCTCTGATGTGCTCGTTCCTAATCTTGTCCATCCTCGTCACTCCTAAACTGAACCTCAACATCTTCATCTCTGCTACTTCCATCTCTGCCTCTTGTCTCTTCCTCACTGCCACAGTCTCCAACCCATACATCATAGCTGCTCTCACTACTGTTCCGTACACCTTTCCTTTGATTCTTGCTGACACTCTTCTGTCACACAACACCCCTGACACTTTTCTCCACCCACTCCAACCTGCCTGCACTCGTCTCTTCACCTCTTTTCCACACTCCCCGTCACACTGGACTGTTGACCCCAAATACCCAAACTCCTGCACCTTCTTGACCTCAGCCCCCTGTAACCTCACTGTTCTATTTCCCTCCCTCTCGTTCAAACACATGTATTCTGTCTTGTTGCGACTGACTTTCATTCCTCTTCTTTCTAGAGCTGACCTCCAACTTTCCAGGTTTTCCTCCACCTGCTCTCTGCTCTCACTACAAATCACAATGTCATCTGCAAACATCATTGTCCACGGAGATTCCTGCCTGACCTCATCTGTCAACCTCTCCATCACCATAGCAAATAAGAAGGGACTCAAAGCTGATCCTTGATGTAGCCCCACCTCCACTTTGAACTCCTTTGTCTGACCTACAGCACATCTCACTGCTGTCTTACTTCTCTCATACATATCCTGAACTATTCTGACGTACTTCTCTGCCACTCCTGACCTCCTCATACAGGACCATAGCTCCTCTCTCGGCACCCTGTCATACGCTTTTTCTAAATCCACAAAGACGCAGTGCAGCTCCTTCTGACCATCTCTGTACTTCTCCATTAACAATCTCAGAGCAAAAATTGCATCAGTAGTGCTCTTCCTGGGCATGAAGCCTTACCAAAGAATTCAAATATATGAGGTAATTTAAAGACATTTTTACGATTAATGTTGATTTTTTTTTAAATGGTTATTGAAAGTTATTAACGCTGAAGAGTACTATGATAGTATGGTGCGTTTAAGACTTGGCCACTAACCTTAAACTCTGTTTTCAGTGAAAAATATCACGGAAAAATACATGGACAGCTGCGACCCGTAACTAACTATTAACTGCTGCACACTCTCACAGATGGAAAGTGTCTGCATCTTTGCATTAGCAAACTCAGTCTCATGAATATTTATGAGACAGCTACATGACTGTAGATGAGGAAAAATTTGACACGCTGTAGCATTAATGCTGGTAAAGGCTTTTTGTCACACATTCAAATACAGAGAACCCCAACCATGTGTCTGACCTCGGTGACCTTAATTTAACAGAACATAATGATTTAACACCGGAATCTGGCTCATTCCTCACCTCGCCTTGACTAAACTCAGTCTGACAGAATCTCGAGTCATATCATCTGTTCTTCATCTCTCATCAGTACGACAGCAGGTTGACTCACCGCTGCAGTGCTGCACTTTGCGGCATGGTTGCTAAGCAAAGGCGAAAATAAATAAATAAATAAATAAAGAGAGAGAGAGAGAGAGAGAGAGAGAGAACCACGGCTTGACTTTATGTGGTGAGGATGAATGAGCATGCGCTGGGTTTCTGAATGGACTGCTCTCTGAATGAGCAGATCACAGGGAGATCAGTGTGCTTTACAAGCAGACTCATATACACGCGCAGATTTAGGAGAAGGTTTACAACTATCAAGTAGCTGGCAGGTATCTATAATAGAAAAAATATTTAGAATCCTATTTTCTGATTGATTTCTGAGAACAGGAAGTACATCACAAATAGGATATGTATTACAAACAGGAAGTGATAAGCTTTTAAAAAAAGCCTGCTCAGAGATTCATCTTCTTTGTGTTTCTCTCTTTTTTCTCAGTGGCATGTGTGTTTAACTGATTCATATTTAAAGTTTAAGCAAAATAAAGCAGCGTTTTTTGTTAAATGTTGTTGATACCTCACTTTCAGAATCTTCTCACTTGGTTTGGAATTAATATCACAAACAGGAAGTATTAAGCTTTTTAAAAAAGTATGCTCAGAGACTCATCTTCTTTGTGTTTCTCTCTTTTTTTCTCAGTGGCATGTGTGTTTAACTGATTCATATTTAAAGTTTAAGCTGAATAAAGCAGTGTTTTCTGCTAAATGTTCTTGATACCTCACTTTCACAATCATGAAGTAACAAGCTTTTTTAAAAAGCATGCACGGGTGTTTAGCTGATTCATATCTAGTGTTTAAACTAAATAAAGCTTTAATGGATAAAATATTATGTAAATAAATAAACTTTACTTAAACTTTACTCAAAAATGACAAATTAAATATAATACAAAATTAATAAATGTAGATTTAAAATACACATATGTAAATATAAATTTATTTCATCCACAAAAGCATTTTTTATTTATGATGTAGTTTTTATTCCTCAGGAAGCGTAGAAGGCTTTTGTTCTCATTTCAGAAAGCTATACACACTCACCCTGAGAGCGGAACACGTTGTTCTCTCTGAGGATTGACATGAGAGTGAAAGCTAAGAACAGGAAACATACTACAATCAATATGTTCCTTTTAGCCTTTAATGGACACTGTGAGACCAAAACACACATAAGAATTACAAAAAGGAAGGGATTTGAGAAAGCAATGATTGCATTTTCTTAATACCCATAAAAGAGGTCACCAAATCTGTGCAGAACGACTGATTTTTTTGGGCTTTTATTACATTTAAGTATAGTCTTTTATAGTTTGAGCACTGCATAACTGTGTGTTAAAACAGCATTCAATGAACTGAAAGTGATAGAGGGTTTGCATATGATGTCACGGTACTCAGACGTTGTGTAGTGAGTGGCAAAAGGCCTATTAATGCGCTTCATGTGATTTTAACTCATATAAAAGCTGGAAATGGGGAAAAGCTGTTGTGTGATTGACTGCTCCAATCCACTTTAAAACACTTCAGGGACACACTGACGAAAGCAAAAAGATTTTGCAATTGGAAGATATAACCGGAAGCCAGGAGTGGAAACTTGGATTAGTGGTCACTAATTAGGGTCTGCTAAATCAGACTGTTGGATAAATTACCATAATATAATAATCTTATATGAAATGTTTGGCATGTTATATTATGTGCAATTTGCTTTAGAATAAAATCCTATTTTAAATTAGTTGTCTCGTTGTTTTTCTATATGTAATCTATATAATATATTCTATTATATTAAAATATTATTATTATTTGTAACTAAATATATTTAAATGTGGTTCCTCTGACAAAATATGGTAAAATGCTACCAAAGGTGTTGTAAACAAAAAAAAAAGTTATATGGCGTGACATTTGTGCCACAAAAAAGACAAAAAAGCAGCTTCGAAATTGGTGTCAGTAAGAAATTAGTATCAATAAGGTTTTCAAGTCATTTTTTACTGTTGCCATAAGGTTTAAGAGAATTTATTGAAAACATTTTGAAAGATTTGAGGAGTAATGCCCTCGTTTGCGTGAAGATTTTAAAAAAATGAAGCAAATTTTTGCACGAAAATCTTGAATATCAAAGAAATCATGATTAAAATGTTCGAGGAAGTGAGTTGAATAAAATGTGTTCTCCATTTTCACTCTATATAAAAAATATAAAGTGACGCTTTCACATCACAACATATGACAAGTTATGTTTTAGGTTGAAAATTTATAGAAAAATGCATATTTTCAACACATCACCTAATAGAACATACATACATTCGGACATTTATTGAGAAATTAACAAAAAAACAATATTCAAGGCATAAACTACTTTTCCGGCTTATATGTCAACCGTATATAACTTCTTGTTTTCTTCAAACGGCTCATTGTCATTCCAGTGCCATAGAAACATCCTCATAAACAAACAGACATTGATATCTGGAGCCACAACAGGAAGTACTGACTGAGAACCGCCTCCATTTGTCCTCCTTTTAGTGCTCCGAAAGTCCCCCCCCCTCCTAAATGCTAAAACACAGAGGCTAGCACTCATTCCTCCTCTTTTCAACATCCCATCATGTGACAAGCCTGTGTGCTGGTATTTACTAGCCTTAACAGTTCTGCTTCCTGTCTTTCACAAACACAGAAAGCAGACGCTCTTGATAAACTGACCGGCACCTACCCAAACATGACCTTCCTCTGTCAGCAAAGTGGTGTTAAATTGCTCTGACCTCTCATTCATCCTGTCCTTAACCCACTCGGGGAACTGTTTTGCCATTGTTAACCTCTGAGTTTTATTGCAGGATATTGCTAGCTTTAGAACGCTATGGCTTTAGCTTTTGTTTTGTACCTTATCTTTTGGTGGGGGTTTGTGGACTGTCGGAACGTCATGAAAGTCATTGGATTTGAGAATTTCTTCAGGGTTAGGGTAGTTAGTGGCTGGGTGAAGCCATTTATTGTCAAACAATTGTGTTTACTCATTTTTAACCATAACCTTCCAAATGACCCCGATAAAACATTTTAATAGACGTTGATATTTAGTATTGCACAACATAATTGGCACTCTGATGTCTCTTGAGGTATTTGTTGATGAAGTTCTTTATCTTTTCTGTTGGCTCTTCTTGATAAAAAGCCTCCAAATCTTGTTAATTTTTGCAAGAAAGACAGGTTTGAGTTCCAGAGTGGTTCAATGATATTGAGGTCAGGAGACTGAGATCCACTCCAGAACCTTCACTTAGTTCTGGTGGAACCAATCACGAGTGGACTTGGCCTTGTGTTTTAGATTATTGTCATGTTGGAATGACATCTCATGCGCAGCTTCCGGGCTGATGATGCACATCATGTATTCACCTTCCCATCATTTTTGACTAAGTTTCCTGTGCATTTGGAGCTCACGCATCCCCAAAATATCAGCGACCCACCTCTGTGCTTCACAGTAGGGATTCTGTTCATGTTTGTGGTTGTGTCCACAAGTGGGTTTAGATACAGAACCTGTTCAGTTGTACATACTTCAGTGGATTTGGAGGCAAGAAATATAAAATAAAGATTGTAGCCTTGGGTAATTTTTATACTACACTTAATTTTATATTTATTTAAAAAGACTTGCGTTTAAAGGAACTAGATGGCTAAAGTTTCTACATAATTTTTTTTTGTTGGTGTGTAATTGTGCCATCAAATGTTTTTCATGAGCAAAATGGACTGGTTGTCAACGTAGATTTTTTGGTTGCTAAGGAGAAGTCAGTGACGTCATATAAAGTTCCCCATGTTAATATGAGTTATTTAAACCCTCACCATGTCTCCATGATTTTCTTTGGAATTAAAAAGCGATATGTCAAATTGGTTGCTATGGTAAGCACTTTGGTTGCTATGGAGGGGTCAGTGACATAAGAAAATTTTCCCTTTGTCACTATAAGTTGCAGAAACTAATCCATATGTCTTTATAGTTTAAGAAAGCTGAAATAGAATTCGTACAATTTGGTTGCTAGGGTAATGTTTGGTTGCTAGGGACTGCTATTTGTTACTATTTTCAACATTAACATCACCCATTTCACTACGCTTACATTAGTTATATAATAAAACATCTCGACTGACATACACTTGCTTTTTGGGTCTAGTTTGGATTAGTCGGAACTAACTGCTCAAGAGTTCACTTGGAAGTTTCGAGTTCGATTGCCTTCTCACCTACCCTACTAAAAGAGAAAGCAAGCTATCTGCAAACCAGCAGCTTTTTTTTGTAGACTTTGTGGAATGATTTGGCCTCACAGAGAGAGAACAACCACTTGATCCAAACCTCTAATCCCTTTTCCAGACCCACAACTTCCTCTCCTCGGGGAAACAGGAAGAGATGGCCTCGAGAGAGGGGAAGGGGGAGGGTTTAGCACCTGTTCAGTTCCCCCCACAATCCCTCCAACTCTCGCCCACTCTAGAGCCAGCCCCTAGATCAGTGAGAAATGCAAATGACAACTGCACTTTTACTCAGGAGGGGGGCAGTGGAAGGAATTGCATTGGTGGTAAATGCATTTAAATTCAAGCGGTTAATAGGATTGAGCTTGGTACATGTGGAGGAGGTGCCACTCTTAGCTTCATTTCCACTTGTGCTATGAACAGAATTGTTTTAACCTGCCAATAATTGGCCCTGTGGGGAGCGTTAAATGACCCCCGCGCTGAATCTATGTCTGATTGGAACCATAAGTATTCATCATTTTACCTTTTTAAATGTGTAAAACTCTCATTTTACCCTAACTCTCATTTACAACCTCTAGTTTGTTTTATTTATTTATTTTTTTTTGCTGAAATGCTAGCAATTGATGTCTTTGTGGACTAGTTAACATAATATACGCCCCCACCCGCACAGTCTACAACCAATTGCATTAATATAGCACAATGAACAAATCGTCATGAAAAAAGAAGTTGTTTTAGTCGTTTTGTACTTTTATTGGTATATGCTTTTGTTATTTATAACATATGACACTAATACTTATTTCTTTTGGCACTATTTCAAAAACAATTTGTACACTCCTTCAAAATTAACAAAGCAATGCACGCTGCAAATCAGTCACAACAAAGTTTTTGGAGATTTTTTCTAATAATAATAATAACATATTTTATTTATATAGTGCCTTTTCAGAGCTCAAGGACACTTTACAAAGTTATGAAGAATATTGCACAAAGGTCACAATGAAAAATAATGTTGCTGAGTTTCAGAACATTTGGGTTGAGCCAATCTTTTATGTGACGACAAAAAATTGAAGCTGTAGCAGCATCCTAAAAATAAACCTTACACCGATTTCAAATAATGCACTTTAGGATAACAAGTGCGTTTAGATACAAAACAGTTCAGTTTCCCAAACGTCAAGGGATTTGAAGGGAAGAAATATAAAATTAAGATCGTAGCCTACCTTTACCGTTTTGGGTCTTTTTTTTATTACACTCAATTTTACAACTATTTAAAAGGACTTACATTTTAAGGAACTAGATGGCTAAAGTTTGTACTTAATTTTTTGTAAAAATTATTTTAATGTGAACGAAAATAATAATAATTTATTTACAGTGCTCAAGATATATATTTGATGTGGCTGTTACGTAATGGCAGCCAAAGCATAATTACCTGCGTATGTTTCCCATTTGATCACCGAACAGAGGCGTCTGTGTTTTTGCTCATGCAGTGTTAAATGGTACTTTTTTAAATGCCATAAATCGACTGCCACCTGTTGTTTTAGTGGAGTCATTACAGAGTTACAGGGGTATTTGAGTGTCCAAGGGGATGCATTTAAGCGTGAACACAGAAGTAAACAACGCCTGAAGGCTGGGACTTCACTGCTTGATTTTGACCATTGGCATATTTTATTATAAAATTTGTGTTAATCGCTTATGCAACACGACGTGTGTCTATTATTTGCTTTTCACCATTTTCTTATATGTTTTTTCGCATTTTTCATGCGATTGACTCTCTGTCACGTCATCCCTCCCTTTCTCTGTGTCTAAACTCATTTGTTTTCTCATTTAATTTTATGCTTCCTCCCCTGGAGAAGTTATTGTTTATTCTGGTGTTCCCTTTGAGGGTCTTAAAGAGAATTGTTGTTTAAATTGAATTATACAAAGCAAACACAAAACACACCGAGGGGATGATAATTACTAAATGAGAAACCAGATGGGTAGACAAACAGTGTAGACACAGAGAAATGGAGGGATCACATGACAGAGCACCGATCACATGAAAATCCAGAATGATAAACCGTCATCAAAAGAGCTAGCTTTCATTGGTCGTTCTCTCTGTGAAAAAACGAATCCGATATGGCGGTCCGAAACTCTTTCGTTGACACCACTGATGTCACACAAAACTTTGCAACGAAAGCAGTCCACTGAGTCCATATTGAGAATAGATGATGGGGTCAGAAAACGGATGGACCCCCTCTCAGCACCCCACACCTCCAGACACATCGTCCCTGGCTGAATAAAATATTTCACACTGTCTAGGGAGGAGGTTGAGAGCAGATTGTGAGTGCAGAGGAGGTTGGGAAGTGGGGGGCCCTCTTTGAAAGGTGTTAAATGTTAGTAAAATGGTAGAATTGAGGCAGGACAATGGTGGGGGTAATCCCCTTTTTTGCATTGAACACCCCTTTCCATTCTTTCTCTCTGTCTTTGCTCCTCTCAGGGGTCTGTTATAATGCGGATGTAAGCGAGAGGTAGAAAGCAAGAGCAGCACGAAACAAAGACTGAAGAAGTGAAACAGTGTCACCGAATGTGCATCGGGTTTGTATCGAAAAGTTTTAAACATGCAAAAGTGCTTTGTGAAAGACACGGGGTCTAGAAAGTGTGACTCTTGACACTCTCCTGTTACTATTGTGATGTATGCAGGAAGGTCAAGGGTTGAGAATTCCTAAGTGATGAGCGCAGTTGTTGTTCTTGTCAAGTCTCTTTCAAAGAAGCCGTGGAATGGTTTGGGGGCTGCAGGGTTGACAGCTGGGTCAAAAGGTCACCTTTGAGTTTCAAGTTTAAAAAATCTCAAAGAGATAAAAGTGGAACATCAAGCGTTACTAAAGGAAATTTGACAATGCTCCAACCTCATCTTAATGAAATCTTTGATAAACTCCATTTACAAATAAATGGCTAAAGTTAGATGTTGGCTTTTTAATTTAAAAGTTCCTCATGTTAATATGGGTAATATAAACCAACCTCTATCATTTTCCAAAGTTGAGATTTTGACATTTGGTCGCTAGGGTAAACAGTTCGGTTGCTAGGGAGTCGTCAATGTCATACATTTCATGTTTCATTTTTTTTTTTTCTAGATCCTGGGATACAAATACTTTTGCACGGTCATTGGCATGTTTTTACACAGACTGATAAAACTGAGTTACAACTTTACAAAGTTTT
Organism: Danionella cerebrum; assembly: GCA_007224835.1. Classification (NCBI taxonomy): domain Eukaryota; kingdom Metazoa; phylum Chordata; class Actinopteri; order Cypriniformes; family Danionidae; genus Danionella; species Danionella cerebrum. The sequence continues at coordinate 193,696 of SRMA01026870.1, read as the reverse complement.
ACCCGTGAATTCCCTGACTTCCTTTAGTGGTACCAGTCTGAAAAGATATAGCAGCCCGAGTCAGACCAGTTTGGATATTTTGGCTAAGTTTGGTGACCGTAGCTCGATTGGTCTAGGAGGGGTTGCGTATAGAATGTTTTTTGAAGATGTATATCAGTATGTGGGCTTTGACAAGCGAACATAATGATCCATGTAAAAAATGTTGTAAAAAACTAGATTTTAAGTCTTTATGTACATTTATTCGATATTAAAACTAATCTTTAATCAGATTGAATCAGTTATTTTATTTTTTGGCCCATTGAGGCTGGTACCAGAAGTGATCAGACTCCCATTGACACCCATTTTAAAGAGCGTACATTTACAGCAGTAAAAAAAAACAAGACATTTAAAACCATGTACCAATGGGTTTTTAAATTAATTTGTGCTCATTTTGAACTTTTTGACAATGGGATGTTTTTTTCTTTTAACGAATAGGACAGTGGAGAGTGACAGGAAATCAGGAGAAGAGAGAATGAGGTGGGATGGCAAAGACAACGAGTTCGGAATTCGAACTCGCGTCAGCCCTGTGCAACCACACATATGTGTCCTGCGCACTACCACTACACCACGCCGCAGGACATTGTGATGGTTTTTATTGTTATGGCAACGTATTGTTATTCGTCTTCTGTCTCAGACAAATATTACAAACGAATCTCCTCCTAGAGTAAAACTTGGCAAATGCAACCAAACCGGCCTGACTCCAGTTCCTATATCTTTTCAGATGGGTAGCACCAAAGGATTCTGGGAAATCACTAAGAATGCTGGAAAATTTTTCATTGACTTATAAAGCTTTGGAAACTTTAGAACTAAGAACTTCATTGAAACAGACCACACTAGTAGTCTGTGTAAGAACATACCAACCACTCCGCAGAGTTATTTAAACCCCAGGCTCTAGAATGGGTAAAATATTTACCATTGACTTATAGTGGCCATAGACATTAAATGTGATAAGGTTACGATATCCTCAAGATGACACATTATAGAGAAATACGGGTTAGTTTATGTTAATTGAACATTTTTCAGAAATCAGTGTCAACTCCCTAGAAACCAAACTCTTTACCCTAGCAACCAAATTTTCTGAACTCTATCTCAATTTTGGTAAATGATAGAGACATGGGGGTTGGTTTATGTTACTCACGGTGACATTGGGAACATTTTTATTACAGATAGTGTGAGTAGACCAATTTGCTGTAAGGACAAGTTATTTCAGTTAGTGGAATTATTCGGTGTCAACATGTGAGATTTGTTCAAATGTAATATTTGATATTTGGAATGGGAATAATAACGCACTGTGGAACGCCATGCTAGTCAGAAGGTTTATAACTTCCTGTTATCTCTTCTTTTCATGGCACTGGCGGCACAGATATAGGGAATGTAAAACGAAACTGAAAGATAATCACATAACAAAATCTTAAAATCGGAAGTCCACTTCCAGTTTGCCCCTCTGGTCACCTAATTGTCCATGTTTTATTTTGAATCGGCACAAAATATCACATGCTATACCTTTAAAGTATGATAAACAGAGGCAATAGTACCTAGTTTTAGTAAAAGGATTAAGATTCATTGCCTGTCAGAGAGAAAGCTTAAGTGCAGGTGGTCCAGTGTTGCATTGTGCGTGTCCATGTTTTGTGTTTAGGCTCAGTGAGCGCGCTCAACCGAAGCGTTGGCAGACACGTCATAAACCCACTGCTGAAAGGTATGCCAGCTGCTCACCATATCACACTTCTATCGAGGGTTCATGAAGAGGACACATACACGGCCGTCTCTTCAAACTGTGCCGACTGTCACCTGTTTCATGTGGCTTGGCTAGAACATTGTGTGTTAATATGCCAGCAGGAATTGTTTGAGTGACTGGTCAGGCACTTCATGTTTGAGCACAGAGTACCCAGAAATGTCAGTTCAGCCGAATTCAGCCGAGTTTTTAATTGTGACATTGATTCAGTAGTTAATGGAAGTAATTGATTATTTCATCGATACGTTATTAGCTGAAATGTTTATAATGGGTATTTAAATTCACCTTTTAGAGTACTGAAATAACATTCTCAAGTAAAAGTGCCATTACTTGTTGAAAAAATGTAAAGAAATTAGACAAAAGGTAGAGTTTAAACTAAAACTACTTAAGAGTAGTGAGTATTACAATGATCAGGTTTTCACCTTATATCCTGCAACTTAAAACGTAGCTCACACTTGCCATTCTCTTAAGGGTTTTTCAAAGCAAGAAAGAAATAGAGGCAAGGTAAAGAGAGAGAAAGAAAGTGAAGAAACAGAAAGAGCAAGAGGGAGAGAGAAGGAAAAAAGAGGAGAGAAAAAAAGGAGCGCATGAAAGAAAAGACAGATAGTTTGTACGAAGACAGAGTGAGTGAGCTGGAAGACAGAGAGAAAAAAGAAAGAGAGATTGAAATAGAAGAGAGATGGATGGAATGAAGAGAGAGAAAGAAAAAGAGAGAGAGAAAGAGTGAGTAAACAAAAGCTAGAAATACAAGAGAATGAGAGTGAGTTAGAAAAAGAGGAGAGAAAAAAGGAGCGCATGAAAGAAAAGACAGATAGTTTGCACGAAGAGAGAGTGAGTGAGCTGGAAGACAGAGAGAAAAAAGAAAGGAGAGAGATTGAAATAGAAGAGAGATGGATGGAATGAAGAGAGCGAAAGAGAGAGAGAGAGAGAGAGAAAGAGTGAGTAAACAAAAGCTACAAATACAAGAGAATGAGAGTGAGTTAGAAAAAGAGGAGAGAAAAGGAGAGAGCATGAAAGAAAAGAGACTGGAAGAAGAGAGGGAAAGCGAGCTGGGGGAAAAAGAGGAGAGAAAAAAGAAAGAAGAGATATTGAAATAGAAGAGAGATGAATAGATTGAAAAGAGAGAGAATATGAGAGAGAGAGACAAAAAGAGTGAGAAAAAAGCTGGAGAGAAAAAAAGGAGAGAGTATACCTAACGACACAACACCTCTAAGCAGACTCAATAGACGGTTCTGCTTGGAATGGGAATAATAGCGCACTGTGGAAGATGTCTAGGGGTGGGGCCATGTTAGAAGGTTCTGTCTTGAGTTGTGGGCGGGATCATAAGGTTTGTGATGTCACAATTTTTGAAGAAGTCATTATGGATTTGGGATTTGGATCATTATGGTATAAATCTCAAAAATTCAGAACGAAGCGTTGATTCAAAATGAAAATTAATAAATGCTACAAAAACGCAAAGAGAAGTCAAAACAAAATTGTGTTAAAAAAGCAGATACACTTATATTCCAAGCACTTTTTGCGCCATTGTGCCAGAAAAACACAAGCCATATCACAGTTCTTGTACTTCCTGTTATCTCTTCTTTTCATGGCACTGGCGGCACAGATTTAGGGAATGTAAAACGAACTGAAAGATAACTGTATAAAAAATCTTAATGTTTTGCAAGTCAACTCCAGCCAAAACATCTCAGCTGTCCTTCACTCAGGTTTGCTACAAGGGGCCATTAGTGCTAAGTGCCAAACTACTCAGCTCCCCCATTTAATAATTCCTGCTCTGCTTCCACTTTAACAGATTTACAGGCCTTTACCTGCATTTACTAGGGTGTAAAAACTTTACCTTGTGACCTTTTGTCAAGAGACAGAGTAAATGCGATTCAAAATGAGGGCTTTTACAACATTCCAGAAAGTCATGCAACTTCCTCTAGTTATCGTAAAACAACAGGAACTAAAAGTTGACTGGCTTCTATGTTTGTGTCTGTGGGGTTTATTCTTCCTGACCTTGAGGAAATGGTTTATAGTATCTGGGTGCTAATGAGAAGGAGAGGTGTTGTCGTCCAGCCTGCTACCTCTGAGGTCAGTAAAACGCTCTTATGAGGGAAAGCCACTAGAGCCATGGGCTGTACACAAATTACACTTTGGTCTTTATCCCAGTTAATGAATACCAAAGAATGTTTTGCCGGAGATGAGGGGAGTGGGGTTGGTACACGCTGTAATAAACAGTTTTCAGTTGGCAATTTCCAGTCTGGTGCCAATAACAGAGCTGCTAACAGGAATACTGGCTAAGATGGTAAAGAAGGCAAAAGTAAAATATCGCGATATTTAATTCGGGAATACTTGCATCAATTCAAATCTGGGTGAATCATTTTTTAAGTGATATTTGTATAATTAATTTTGGGAAAAACCAATCAGGCCCCTGTCACCTCTCTATCATTAAGCCAAGGTACTTTTATGGCCAGCCTTACCTGGTCGATATTGTCCGAGCTTTACCCTTGCTATGTAGGTTGTATGGTTGCTATGTAGGAGTCAGTGACATACTAAGTTTCCCATTCCAATTTAAGTGATGAAAACGACCCTTATGTCTCTAAGATAATCATAAGCCAAATTAGTTGCTTTGGTAAACAGTCTGTTTGCTATAGGGATCTGTGGCATTAATCTTTGTCACTATAAGTTATATAAACCACCCCCCATGTCTTTGTCATAAACCAAAGCTGAGATAGAGTTCAGAAAATTTGGTTGTTAGGGTAAGGTTTTGTTGCTAGGAAGCTGACTATGTACTATGTTTAACATAATCCAACCCCGATTTCTCTATGAATTTTGATCTCGAAGAACTTTTTGGTTGCCCATTAATTTTCAATGACTATTACAAGTCATCAATTGATATTGAAACCCCTTCTAGAGCCTGGGGCTCAAATACTTTTGCACAGCGATTGATATGTTGTTGCACAGACTGATGACTGATTTCTTTTTTTAAGATTCTTTTTTGGGCCATTTTTGCCTTTTTTTGGGATGATAGGAAAGTATGGAGACAGGAAGAGATGTGAGTAGAGAGAGGGGGAAGGTTGGGAAATGACGACAGGTTCTGGATTCGAACCTGCGTCACCCTGTACAACCGCGTCCATTTGTGTCTGGTGCATCGTTAGCTATACCACAGGGCCAGACTGAATTCTATATGCATAATGGACTGGTTACCTAGTTGTTACCTAGTTTTTGGTTGCTATGTAGGAGTCAGTGACATAGTACTAAGTTTTCCACGCCAATATGATTGATTAAAACCAACCCTTATGTTTTTAAGATAGTCATATGCCAAATTAGTTGCTATGGAGAGATCTGTGGAATAATCTAATGGTGTCTTTGTTGCTAGGGTAAGGTTTTGTTGCTGGGAAGCTGTCAGTGGTTACTATGTTTAACATAAACAAACCCCATTTCCAAATTTAACCTCTTCCAGAGCCTAGGGTTCAAATACATTTGCACAGATCCCCTAAACTGTGGTCTGTTTGAAGTTTCTATTAGGTTCCTGTTTAAGTTTTCAATATTTGAAAGATTTTCAATTATTCTCAGTGATTTGACAGAATTCTTAAGTGGTACTTACTTGAAAATATATAGCGACCCAAGTCAGAGCAGTTTGGATGTTTTTACCAAGTTTGACGGCTGTAGGGGATGGGTTTTTTTGTTGGAAGCAAAAGAAATGGAAATGTACGTAATTGTAAACTGATACAACAATTCATGTGTGTGAAGAAGAGATTTCAATAACCTCGATTTTGCCAACCCTCTGGGTTTTTAGGTCAAAGCAGATGTTCACTTGATTTGTGGGGGAAGTGGGTAATTATGGTGAATAGGCACCAGCGTCACTGGTAAACACTAGTTGCCAAGCATAACTCAACTATTTAGTCAAAATGCAGGTCAGAGATCCTTGCTCCACTTTAACAACCTCTTTAGTCAGATTTGCTTCAAGGTGGTTCCATCAAGTATATCGACCTTTATACCATCCAAGAACCAGTTTTATACAGGGATTGTTCTACAAGGAGTGGTGACAGGTTTGTTCGTGTGGGTGTTGGTTTTAAATCCTCAATCATAATAATCAGAGAAGTGATGACACACCTTCACAAACAAGTCCTGTCACGTCTTTTTTATGTTATGGCGGATGTGGACCAGGTGACCTCGCTCTCATTGAACACCTGGTGCACAACAATGGTGGTTTGCTCACACAATAAAGGGCTTTCAGGATGGTTGATGAGAAAAGGGATGAGCTGTTACCCTTTATTGGAATAACCCTGTCTTTTGTTATGGGAGAACCTTGCTTGGTTTCTGTGGTTGAATAATTGTATTACAGTGGATTTGGCATCAGAGAAATCTGGGAACTCTAGATTTTTTCGTCAGCGTGGTTCTATTTTATTTATTTCTGTAGTTTATAGCAAAATCGTAGTTTATTTGTATTATTTTGGAATGTTCCTTTGACTTAACATGGGATGAAACTTTGTAAAACTGAGAACCTCATAGAAGCTTCCGACAAGAAATGGTAAAAATGCAAAGAAAATATCTTCAAGATGAAATGTTTAAGATGAAGATGGTTCTTTCAAACACTGGCTTGCTCCTTGTTCCACTGTTCGTGTTGAGCTTATTAACCTTTGCTTCTGAAGCTCAATGTGTTGTGCTCTTTTAACGATTGGTGTAAAGGGTATTAGTCATTCTGTAGAACACATTGGACTTGTAAAAAATTAAATAAAAAAATGTTTTTTTTTGACTGCCTTATAGTCACTATTATAAACACAAAAATGTGTACTTGATTTATAAATCTACCCAAGGTCACTCTCATTTCACTCATTTCCGCACTGTACTTCCTCATATATGTCCAGTGCACAGCCATTGAGGAACAGAGGGGGCCATCGGTACGAAAATTTGTATATGCTATCATCCAAAATCTTTAGGTGTGCTGAGTTCCTTTCACTGGAATTAAGTCGGCAACCCCCTCCCCCCTCTTTCTCCTAGTGACCCCACTTTTCCAACAGATGGCCGCTCTGGAGAATGATTTTACACAACTCCGGTTGAGTGAAGGCATTTGATGATTTGCAGTGCACTTGGTGTTGTATGGCTTGGATGCAGCTCCTCTCTGCTATTGAGTCTTGATCTCAGGGTTTTATGAAGGTTCTAAGGCTTGTAGGGCAACATGAAGTTGGTGAACTCTTACAGATTCCACTGTGCTGGAACATCTGATCACAGAACCATTCTGGATCTCACTGAGCGCCAGAGGGCAGTCTGGGTTTTTTTGTTTGTTTGTTTTATGCATGTAGCAATGGACTTGGATGACTGAGTGAATTACACTACTTTATTAAAGAGGCCGTTTGAACTATAGCTGCTTATTTTTTGTAATCTTTCCTCACTTGTCCTCGTGCACAGTAAAATCCTAAGAGTTAAATTAACTCTACTCAGAGTATAGTTGGTCCCACTCTATATAGAGTTAAACCGACTCTGAGAAAGAGTAATTTAATAATCTATTTTCTTCATGTTTTTCCAAATCTGCATGGAAAATGCAAACTATATGTTAACTATTCAGAGAGGGACCAAGTCCACTCCAGAAAGAGTAAAAACAGCCAAAAATAGACTGTTTAGTTCAAATAGACTTATTTAAATAACTCTCCTTCAGAGTCTGTTTAACTCTATATAGAGTGGGACCAAATACACTCTGAGTAGAGTTAATTTAACTCTTAGGATTTTACTGTGTGCCATCAGTTCATTAACAGTTTGTCCTGGTCCAAAAATAAAGCTCTCTCACGCCTTCTCTGCTTGCTCATCCTCTTTATGAGATATAACATGGTGGATGGATAGAACTCCTAGAGTTTTGTGTTGAGATCCTCATGACTAGCTGCCTTTATAAAAGCAGCTATTCATTAGCATTCACGGTGAAGGAAGAGCCCATTTTACAGTTTCAGACTAGGTTTTACTGCCTCTGAGGGTTTGGTCCTGTTTGACCTCTTTTCAAGTTGCATTGTGTGAACAGTGAAGAAATCTTTTGTGAGCGGTGATTCATTGGTTTGGACATTACTACTGAATCACCAATAACATTTTAACCATTCAATCATTTGTTAAGAAGTTAAAGAAAATGCAAGTGAATGTTTGGCCAGGCACAGAGGGAGCCATTTTCCGTCAAAGGAGATAAAAAACATATGTAAAAAACATACAAAAGCATTTTCCACTCATGTTTAGTTGTTCGGTTGAATCCGTTTATTTGCGTTTAGGCTTTTTAAATCATAATGACAACAGAAACGTTCCTAATTTTTATGTTATTTATCATCCGATGAAAGTGGTGTTTGTTTGCTCAAGCTGTTTTAAATCAGACTGCACCAACAGTCCAATGTCCAAGTTTGTTGCATATGATCAATGGCTATTTATTATATGTTTATAATCTTTGTTTTGTATTTTCACAAATTAAATAAAATAATGAAAACCACATTTAAGAGTGCTATGAACCCCAGGTGGCGCTAATGAGTAATTAATTGATAAAAATAAATACCTTATCAATGTTAATATTGTTCCTCCTTTGGCCACCCGCTATAACCGAGAGTGTACGGTGTAGAAGTGTTCAGGCATGGTCTGTTAACATAATTGGTAAATTTGGGACCAATCAGAAAAGGTTTGGCTGAGTAACAACTTCCTGTTTATATCGAATTGTTGATTTTTCGACGGTTTCTGAATGAAACATCCCAAATGCCTTAAGATAAGACTGATGAAGATTGGAGGTGAACAGATGCCATCTTTGACTTTGTTAAAGTAGAGCCCGTACAAAAGTACCCCTTTTTAGATGTTTAGGCAAAATAACTGACTTCCTGTCGATTTTTATAGATCTCTTACATAAGTTCTTTATAAGTAAGTACCTTATTATAATACATGCTGTATGGCTGAGTTATTAACAACTTCCAGCTTCATGGCAAAATCACGAACCGTTTGACAATGTCAAAATAGCTTTAAATTTAAAATCGGAGAGGCTTTCAGATGACTGCTAGAGTGATCACATGAAATTTGTTAAAGTGAAGTGAACTGATTTCCTGTCGGTTTTGGAAACTCCCTCCAATTAACATTTTTTTGAAGGTACTTTTCAAACATGTTCTTCAAAGACATGCCCTCGATATAGCAGTTAACAACTGTAATAAATGGAATATTCCATGTTGCCACTAGGTGGCGCTATAACGGACTCTGAAGGTTGCAATATAGATTGGTTCAGACATGGACTCTTACCACGCATTGCAAGTGTAAACCCAATTACAGTACATGGCTGAGTTATTAACAACTTTCCGTTTATTGCAAAATTTTGGCTTTCGATGTCCGCCATGCGCACATAGTTTAACGAAGTTAAAAAAGCTTCACATTTTAACATACCATGAAGATGAACAAATTAAATCTCTAGTAGAAGTTCCTTAAAGTACGACATGAGCAACATGTGTGCCCAATTCAACACTAACTTTTTGAACGCCAAATAGATGTACATTTACACAAGTCCTGAAAATTCTGTGATAAATAGATTTTTTTTTTTGCATATTTAGACCCTCAAAAACGCCGCTGAACAATTGTGAACAATAGTGTTCTACAGCCTAAATATATGGCAGCCTGTCCAGGGTGAACCCCGTTTTTGTCCAAAAGGTTCTAGACAACCCAATGAACCCTAAGGTAAAGAAGACGAATTGGAAAAACACTTAGAAAAAGCAGGAACTGGGAATCGGTTTCCTATTCCTGGTGTATTGCAGGAATCTGAAAAACAAGGTGTGCATCGATCCGTGTAACATCACACTTCTCGATGACGCATACCTCTCTGTATCTTTTGGATCCATTCAAAAGCACTCTCTCATGGGAGTCATATATTTTGTAAGTCAGTTCGTGCTTTGCAGATTTACTCAAAGCATTTGTTCAATGGGAGTAATTGGTTCGTAAGTGAAACCAGATTGTTGTTTTTTGATTTGATACTCTTTGTTTTGGTGCCAGATGGCTCAATGCACTCATTAGAACCTGTTTCAAACCATGACAGCAGAGTATTATCACAACAAAGTATTATCACAGAACATTCCATTCAAATCACCTGAAGAAAGTGAAAGCTACCGGCAAACCACAGACTCCTGCTGGCATTTACCTCAGGGTCAAACATTACGATAACAAACGCTCTTTCTAATGAATATAAAAGTACTTCCATGCCTTGTTTGTGCCTCGATGAGTGCGAGTCATTAAGGCTGATTGAAGAAGTAGTTCAAAAGGTTTTTCGAGAGAAAGGGAAGCTTCACATCTGATAAGTAAAGGATACAGTTTCAACCTTTTCATCTGAGTAGAAGGTTGAAAGCCTTGCATTTGATGGCCACAGAAAAATTTGATCTGTCACAGCCAGTCTGATCATGGCTTTAAGGCCTCTACAGACAGCAGGGTGCTTTTCGTCTGAGGCGAGGAAATATTGAGGCAATGATGCTCCCTGCCTGAAGATGGCGATTGTGTTAGAGTAGATGCACTTCACACCACACTGTGAAAGAGGAAAGAAGACAGTTACGACGACAGAGAAGAAATCAAAGAACACATAGAAAAAATCTTTTTCTTCCCTGTTTCTTGTGCGAAGTCGCTATGAAGTGTGGGATGAGCGCCACCAAGCAGCTTTTCTTAGCCAAAAACAAATCCATTATGGCTATCCGAAACTCTTTATCGTTGGCACAACTTGTTTTGTCATATGTGTGAGCTCCAGTTGCGCCCGTGGTTTTCGATTGGATCTAGGTGTGTTATTAGACCGGAAATTCGAGTTAGTGGCCTTTAGGCTCATTTTTACAGAGATGTTTTTGCTACTCAAATCTTTGTGCATGTTGTATTGAGTTGGCGAGAGAGGCATGGACACACACGCTCTGGTTGAGGCTGCTCATTTTATTAAAATTGGCGCACCAATAAATAATTAAAATGTATATTTTGCAAAAGCATGCCATTCCCTGTGCACTGTGCTTGATTGGAACAAAGTGTTGATCCTGAATATTGGCACTGTCCCTAGAAACCTGCATTTCTGACTTCCTGTTTCCTATTTCCTGAAGTGCTTTTTACATCGCACTTAATAAAGTTTTTGAGTCCAGAATTTCACGTTTCTTAAGAAAAGCATGCAATGAGTAATTCATAATTGTTTCCTTCCGATGCTTTAGGATTGAAACCCATTAAATCTTTAACTAGGTTTCCTGGTCGGGACTGTATTTTGGAAGCTGACGTGCTTTGTGCTTTTTGTGACTCCAGGATACGACGATAGTCTTTAGGAAGCGATGGGGCGTAAAACAGCTCTGGGTTTACCTGAGCTGGCAGGTGGTGACATGCCAGGATCATGTTGTTCTTCTAAGATGAGATAAGCCATAGTAAGACTTGTAGATGAGCTTGACATTTGTAGAACTGAGAGGTACATGCCCAAGCTTCAGGTTTCCTCTTGACCCAGAGTCACGTTGTTGAATCTTCCCTCTTGTTACCAGACGTTGTTGATCTGGTATCTTACATTCTAGTGTGTTCTGCTTCACCCATTTCTTTAGGTGTGACCCCAGAGTAGTAACCATTTTGTAAGAATTCATTACAGCAAGACCCTTGAGATTTGGAAAGATTTTTGTAATTGTTATTTTGTTTTTCCCTTGATTGCCATTCATCTTGTTTCATGTGCATTAGAATGGAAGCAAATGACTAGCTTTGGATAGATTTTCAGATTTTTCTTTCATCACTGCCGAAGAGTCCAAAATGGGTATCTAAACAACGAAAATCAGGGTGGGGCGAAGCATTCTGAGAAGCTTAATGTTTAGAACAGTACTCAGCCATAATGTGAATATGGCTACTTTGCAAATTAGCAGCAGCTAGCATTTTAATCTTGAGGTAAAATTACAAATTTTACAAATTACAAATCGTTTTACTAATAATAAACAATAATGATTTAGACAAGACAACGGTACAGCAACAGCTGTAGAGTTGGCTATTGTAGCATTGGACCCAATGGGACTTCGCTTACCTCTGGCTCCACCATCAAGTGGCCAGTTGATGATTGTTATAAATTTCCCTTTTCCTGAGGGAAAGTGGGAGATTGACGCTTGACTGAAACCCACCAGCGATGCACTTAAGTGTCGTCTGTGATCTTACATGGTTATTAAAATAACACAGATACTTTAAACTCACTGTTCATTTGGGAAGCTTTCCAACATCTTTTTATTTTCACAATTCACTGACCGCAGAGCTATTGGTCGATTGGAAGTCTATGAAATGGCAAATGTAAGAAGGACGGCATCGTACACAACACCACAAGATCAAGAAACCTTTATTAGTCCCACAATGGGGAAATTGCATTTTTGCAATGGTATACAGACAATAGACTACCAATAAAAAGATATATACATTATAAAATAGAGTACCAATAAAAAGATATATACATTATAAAATAGAGTACCAATAAAAAGATATATACATTATAAAATAGACTACCAATAAAAAGATATATACATTATAAAATAGACTACCAATAAAAAGATATATACATTATAAAATAGAGTACCAATAAAAAGATATATACATTATAAAATAGAGTACCAATAAAAAGATATATACATTATAAAATAGAGTACCAATAAAAAGATATATACATTATAAAATAGAGTACCAATAAAAAGATATATACATTATAAAATAGAGTACCAATAAAAAGATATATACACTATAAAATAGAGTACCAATAAAGAGATATATACATTATAAAATAGAGTACCAATAAAAAGATATATACATTATAAAATAGAGTACCAATAAAAAGATATATACATTATAAAATAGAGTACCAATAAAAAGATATATACATTATAAAATAGAGTACCAATAAAAAGATATATACATTATAAAATAGACTACCAATAAAAAGATATATACATTATAAAATAGACTACCAATAAAAAGATATATACATTATAAAATAGAGTACCAATAAAAAGATATATACATTATAAAATAGAGTACCAATAAAAAGATATATACATTATAAAATAGAGTACCAATAAAAAGATATATACACTATAAAATAGAGTACCAATAAAGAGATATATACATTATAAAATAGAGTACCAATAAAAAGATATATACATTATAAAATAGAGTACCAATAAAAAGATATATACACTATAAAATAGAGTACCAATAAAAAGGACTAAGTCAAACTAACCTGTACATTGTGCCTCATAGTGTACATAGTGCCTCACAACATTGATCTTGCTTTTCATCACACTAGTTCTTTGTAATCAGCCAATTACATGGCACTGAATGAATTCAGTCTGGTTGACATGGTAAGAAAGGTTATTAAAGTGACTGAACATGGTATGGTTGTTGGTGCCAGACAGGCAGAAACTGCTGATCTATTGTTTTTTTTTTTGAGAATGGCGAGACTGGTTCCAGCCGATTGAAAGGCAACAGTAACTCAAATATACCCTTGTTATAATCGAGATATGCATCTCTGAACGTTGAACCTCGAGGCATATGGGCTACAATGGCTGGATGCACTCTTGTCAGCTAAGTACGGGTAACTGAGGCTACAATCTGCGCTGCCTCACCAAAAATGGACAACATTCATTCATTTTTTCAACCCACTTATAAACTTTCGGGGTAATTTAGCACACATTGGGCGAGAGGCGGGGGTACACCCTGGACAGGTCGCCGAAATGAAAGGTATGAAAGTATGGATCCATCTTGCCTTCTATCGACGGTTCAGGCCGGCGATGGTGTTATGATGGTTTTGCAGCTAATTTCTTGGTACACTTTGGACCCATTAGTATCTATTTAGCCTTGTGTCAACCTGAATGAGTATTGTTGCTAACCATGTCCATCCTTTTAAGACCACAGTGTACCCATGGCTACTCTCATGCCATAAAGCTTGAATCATCTCCGACAATGAGTAAGGTACCTTTGGGATGGGGTGTAGTGGACAGTTAAATCATGGATGTGCAGCCGCTAATAGAAAGGTATACCTAATAAAGTGGCCGGTGAGTGTACACTGTGACTTAATCTGCTATGAGCAAGAGCATCATTAATTTAAATAGGCTTCTCCCGGACAATGAGCCAACAGGAAGAAGATAAACAAAAGGATACATGAGACTTAGCCGTTGAGCCAAAGCATGAACAAAATGCCCCAAAATACTAGATAACCTCATTTGAGTTTACATCATCCTGCAGTAAATCCTCGCTAGCACTGAATTAAATATAATGCTACCCACATCCACATTAAAGTTGCACTATTCCAGTGAATACTTCAGTTTATGACCTTTTTTAATTTGTTAAAAATTCTAACATCATAGGCAAGGCACTTCCACATGGATCCCAAACATTCCCCTCATCTACTTTATTTTTTATGATATCACTTCCTCGTCAAAGATGTTACGAGTCCCCTGTTGAGATCTTTGCCCCACTTGTCATGACATCATCCTACATTATGCACACGAAGCTCTCACCGCTTACCAAATGCACATGAATAATGAAGATAAGAGTATTTGATTTGGTCTCTGTTTAAAAAAAAAGTGACGTGTGAATCCTGTAAAGACTCGTCCAATCGATCTCCCACAGTTAAAACACTCATCCATGATTCATCCAGCCACCTGACTCTCCATGATTGCTTCCTGCCTCCTTGGACCTTCCTGTGCTCATTGCAGAGTCTGTTGTAGGTTTAGACAATCCCTCCATCTGCTGATACTCTGGTGATTGATACCTGAAACTCTACCCCCGTATCCAACCCAAGACATTAAGGGTCCCGTTGGTTCCTGGCTACCTCCCTCTGTTGGCTTTGTGAGAGATTGCTGTTCAATGTGAGTTCTGTTCCCTTTATGGAACATCCTTATTTTGTATAGTTGCATATATGGGTGTGAGTTGTGACAAACGGCTAGTACATTCAAAAGTTTCTTTGATGAAGATGGATAATTGAAAGGTTGGTGGTCCAATCCTTGCTAGGTCCTTTCTTGGGCAAACCACTTCCCCCGCATTGCCCTGTATGGATGTGGGTGACTGGTGGGGTGGTATACAGGAGGCCATAGGCATAAAATGGCAGCCTTGTTCTGTCAGCTGAGGACTACCAAGGTGGCTCATCACTACCTGTGTGTGAATGTGGGCTGAATGAATCTAAAAATTGTTAAGCGTCTTTGAGCGTATTAAAAACTGAAAGCGAAATCGAATCCATTATTATTATAATTAACTAAAGCAATAATAGACATGGTTGAGAAATCAAAACGGGGCAAAAAATGCAGATGTTGAGGGTTTGGATGTGGTGTCACAGTAAGTGGAAGGTGTAGACTGAGTGGCAAATAGCTGTGAATGAATGTGAGAAAATGGGGAAATGCTGTTGGGAAACCGACTGCTTGAACTAATTTTCAAAGAGATATTGTTCTATGGACTGCCGAAATCCAAAGAAATGAGAAGCAAATGGATTGCTGTAATTTGACTAAAAACTATTTTGTGTACATGTTTTTGCAATACGTCAAAATCTAATGGATTGTTCAAATGTTTTAAAAGGCTAGGGGGTGCATTTCACGGCAGAAGTGCTCTTCAACAGTGTAGAATTTAACAACGTATAAATACCTGACTGGATTCCTATCCTCTGGAAGTGCTAGACTGCTCATTTCTGAAAATGGGTCGATGAAGAGGGCGCATGTATTCAGTAGGATTGGAGCCTGGAGCATGGCGGATGCCCCCAGTACTGCGGGATCCCATACTTCTGGTCTGGAAGGGGGTGAAGGCACCACGGAGTACCCCTAGCGCACAACCCGGAGCCGCACACTCGCCTATCTGGCTCACCACCAACCCAGACAGAGCGCTGAGTGACTCTTTGTAATTATTTATCGGTGCACCATATTTTAAATAAAGGCCCTGTGCGGCCTTGAACAGTGCTAGTGTGTCCGTGTCTCTCTTGCCCCTGCTACACCATGTAAAGCCAGTAGTCTGGTAAGTCATATAGATCACAATATTTCCACTTTTTGCATTTTAACCCTTGTTTTGTCTCTGTTTCAGTGAAGAAATGAGTGTGGAAGGGGTGGCCTGGTGGGAAATGGATACCCTCTATACAGGGATAATAAACTGGAATCAGGACTGGAAGGTGGGATGGATCAATAAAAAACGGTAAGTTTGGTGGTTAATAAGTGGGAATTGAAACAAGAACTGAATCAGAGTTATATGACTGGGGGTCCCTTTAATACTCTTCCGCATCAGCTTTGAAAACTTGTGAGTTTAGGCAGAGCGTGTGAAGATTTATTCTTGGACTATGCGCAGTGTTCCCATCATTGGCCAGCCCTGGAAGATTCTCAGGCTTTTCCGCCTCATGCACGCCTACAACTTCACTTTCATATGTGACTTCTGCTAGAGAAACAGACACCATGCCAACCATCACAATCAAAACAAGAACTCTGAACTCAAAAAAAACCCGTCCAGTTTCTGGAAATGATACATGCAGCTCGAATTAAAAGGGTTTAGTTCTTGGTTTGGATGTGAAAACTACATTAAGCTATCCAGGATCCACCTTACTGGAGAGCTGCTATAGAAGCTGAAGTGCATTTGCTTCTTGGAGTGTGATTCTAGTCACTTCTGCAACTTCTTTGCCTTGTCTTCTTGTTTTAAGCAACCTTTACTTCGACAATTATCCTTTACTCGCATTTTAAATGAGAAAGATTATAAAATTATCTCTCTCAATCACTTATAGTAAAAAAGATGACTTAATTCTAACCTTACACTGCCCCCTAGTGGATGGGTGGTATCAAATTCTTTCATATAACAAAACCTAGACCCTTACATTTTAGCTATGTGGTTTCAAAACCTTTTTTAGCTATGTGGTTTCAATAGTTGGTGATGCATATTGTATCGTAGACATAATAGCGTGGTACGCATTGTATCATGTACATATACTTTCATTTAAAGTCTTCTTGGAAGGGCATTTCAATGTTTTTTTCTCCACTGACCCAGAACGCCATCCGTCTGAAAAGGAGGTCAGCATTCGCTCCGTCTCCAAGAATAAAGATTTTAAACGGGGGAGTGTGACAAGATAGAAGAGTGAGTGAAAGAGAGAGAGACACCAAATGAATCATGCCTGGATGACTAATGCCTTGCATAACTGCCTGAGAATCACTCCCAGTGTTTATCAATGAGCGGTGGGCTGGCTGGATTTCATAACCCTCCCACATTCCTCTGAAAAAATAGAAATAAATGAATAAAACCTGCAAAAATTCACAGCCTCCAGTCATCACAGGCCACCATAGGTTAACCACATTGCACAACTGAAAGCAATCAGTCTGTTTCTAAGCAATAAAGCATATATATGCGAACTCTTTACATTTAACGTTCTGCTAGCCCCCCCTTTGCAGGAAAACCATTTGGAAGGAATTCCTCAAGGATTTCATCTTTGACATGAGCGTTATCCTTTCTTTGACCTAGTTTGAGATGGAGATTCCCTTTGCATCCACTTTGACGTCATCTACCGTATCTGCCGTCTATTACGTTCACTCTCTCGCTCTTCGGTTTCCCCCTCGAGAGTTTCTTATTCTGCTGGATCAAAATAAATGGCCCATGAAACCGGATGAATCAGTCAACTCTCTTTTCCCTCCTCCCCAATCCCCCCTTTTCTTGTGTTACGTATTTTATATTTACGTACTAGGGAATCTTCATACGGATTTCCTATCTCACCTCCTTCAATTTTCCCCCAGTGCGGCATTCTCTTTCTCAGGCACCGACTCTGTTTGCTCTTTTTAGCATCTTGCAAGGTTCCGGTTGTCATGCTGCATTTTGAGACATGAGTCATGTGTTCGTGAAGTCAGTAGGGGATTGAGGATGATGTGCTGAAGTGTTGAATCATCTGGTGAAGCTGGGTGAATGGGACAGAATTTAAAAGATGCACTGCAGATATTTCAGGGGTTCAACTGCAAAGCATAGAGATGTGAAACCACCATAGCAACTAAACCTTACACCCTAGCAACCAAATAAAGGAGATTTATATCTCAGTCTCAGAAAATGCTAGGGACATGGGACTTGGTGTATATCACTCATACTTAGAAAGAAACTATTACTGACATCATTGATTCCTCCATAGCAACCAGATTGTCTAACCTAGCTACCACTTAAAATATATCTCCACTCTATATCTCAACTCAGGAAAATCCCTGATAAATGGGATAAAGTTCATAGCCTCCATAATCACAAGGGGCGCATTAAAAAATTTTATTGAATGGCAACATCAAAGTTTGCGAGGAATCTTTACCGATTTTTGCGGGTTGGCAAGAGAGATACGGACACACTGACACTGTTCACCGCCCAGGGCGTTTATTAATAGATGGCACCAAAATAAATAGTAAAAAGTCACTCAGCAGTAATCCGGTGCAGTACTCCGGGGTGCATTCATCCCACTCAGTCCAGTGACGCATAGGTTTTCCGGACTACAGGTGTAGACCAGAGGGACTTTCTTCCGGGGTACTGGAAACCAGCCGAGCCACAGTGACTCAGCTGGCCCGACAGCGACACTCTTAGACCCAGTTGGTGGGCACCTCCCGGGCTCCTTCATCTCCAGATAGCTCCTGCAATGTCTATCGGTTGCTCCCGGTGTTTAAATGCGCGCAGCCTGATGATGCAGAGTTGGTGACGCTGTTCTCGCCCCGCACCCAGTCACACCATCAAGTTAGTATTGTTATCCACTGGTCGACACAGTGCAAGTTTAATGCAATGTTTTAGAAAAATGAAGTAGGTCAATTTCTCTTATTCAAGATGGCAGATCATGTAACGTGTTTTGTTACAAAAAAATGTACTGTATTTTACAAATATCTTGGAATATAAAAATTCACAAACATTAGGATATAGGTTATAATCAGGAGGTTTATGAACCTCCTGATTGGTAAGACTGCCCTCGTTGTAAATTGGCTGTATCCTCAACTCTAATATAGACAGTATACCAGCATCATGATTTCTACATCGCTGTTAGCATCTGAACAAATGAATCTTTCAGTGGTGCAGCACTTAATAAAATCCTCCCATGTTTCTTGTAACTCTGCTCCAGAATTTTCATCGTTTCGTCTGTCCTGAAAAAAGACTGCACCTTGTTCCTCGATGCCCCTGAATCAATGACATCATCATGCTTACGTCTAGCACTGCCAGGTTCACCTGCCCCCCCTTTTTGGAAAGAAACATTCTTAAGATAGAGACTTAAAATAGTATACTGCTAATTATTCCAAATTGTGTATCCAGTCCTTTTATTTGCACTTTTTGGTAAAAGGAGCAAATGCATTTCAGAGCAGTCTGTAGAACTTTGCGTGTGTATAGCGGTGCCTTCCAGTGACGTCTTTGGCTCCTTCCTCTTCCTCATCATGAGGAAGATGGGGGTGTGGATGGATGAGGCTACGTTGTCCTCATTCCCCCTTGTTATGCTCACTTTTCACTGGCAGTATTGCTTTGAGCGTATGTGAATAAATGGAATCATGAATGAATCAGCAGCCTCTCCTAATCTCAGTTCCATCTATCTCACCACTACACCCCCCCCCCCCCACCTTCCCACTCCATCATCTCAGTTTGAGGTTGTTGCCTGGCAGATTATGAGATGTAATCCCCCTGCAGTGTGAGTGTGAATGACAGAGCTACACCCCCCCACCCCCTGTTTGGAATGGCTGCCTGGCAGGTTCAAGCCGGCACATGTAATGGCGAAAGAAGCCCCTAATGCCATCCATCTATCCCTCCCTCCCCGATTCACAGCCGAAGCTTCCCTAAGCTGCAGCATCCATTCAGGAAAACGGCAGCCACAGGGGAGGGGAAGGGATGGTTCATGCACCGCAGCATGCGATGTGTGTGAGAGAATGTCATTGTGAATGGGAGGAGCGGCTTGTGTGCTATTCATAAAAGGACCAACAACGCATTCCATTTCAGTCAGGTTTGAGGTAGAAAACAGAATACAGAACTTTAAAATGAAGTAAAATGTACAGTACATGTGCAGTATTTTGCCAAAAGTATTCACTCATCTGTCTTTTATAGGCATTTGAACTCAGTTGAGGTTAAAATGAGGTCCTTTATCTCTCTATAGCTCTTCTGTGAATCCTGGTTCTACAATGTTTATAGGAATTTTTATTTGTCCATGAAGCGCATTTGAGAGGACTGTTCCAACAAAGTTCGAAGCAAATAGTTCTCTTGGGGATTTTGAATAATATTGAATATTCATAAACCATTACAGAAGACTCTGGAAGCAAGGTTTAAAAAAAGACTCTGAAAGAAGATTTAACATGACTTCATTTAACTTAAACACTGTTAATGCAGTGTGAAATATAAAGGAACTTCTAGTTTGGGTTTTTGATTTCCTGTGGCTCAGGTGGTAGAGCATTGCGCTAACAACGCAAAGGTCATGGGTTCAAATCCCAGGGAAAGCAAGAACTGACAAAAATGTTTTTATTCTTTCAAATGTAAGTTTGCTTTGGATAAAAGCGTCTGCTAAATGCATAAATGTAAATGTAAATCATGTACCTTATGCCCCTCCCACCACATGAGCACTTGGTGAACCAAATCACTTCCCGCAAGCATCTAGCTAATAGTTGATGACCGAAATGTTATTTTTTCAACCAAGAGCAGAGGCTGTGATGAATAAAAAAATAAAGTTAGGACCAGTTCCCAGTTTATTAGGACTAGACTCTTCCTCCTGTTACAGCCAGCAAGTACGATGATAACATTTGCTGTAGAGACCTACATAGCATGTAAAATATGCATGTAACATTCGAAAGGATGGGAATTGTTTGGGAAACCAAATAATTTACCTCTCAATCATAATAAGGGTTCTTCGATGTAGTTCCTCTCTAACAAAAGTTTGTTTCTTGCGTTCTTTATAAACTAATATCTAGTATCTCTACATTTCTAACAGCTAGTATCTACTAAACAATATGAATTTGGATTTCAGCACTAAAATAGCATGCTGTGCCTCATATATACTTCTATACATTCCAGTTAATATGTTAGAGTAGCAGTGGGAACTAAAAGGTAATGAATCTTTGTTCAAATCTACTTCTGGAAAAAAACATTTAATTTGGATTCCAAAATTGGAACGAAACTCACTTATATGAACACTTTATTTCCTTCAAATCTTGAGAGCGATTGAGCCAGGAGAAAAGAAAGAGTCTAGATTTAGAGAGCTTAAAATGTCTAATGGGTTCAACAGATGTAAGAAAAAAGTCTGGCAGACAAACTAAAGGAATGAAGGACGAATGAAAATAAAACAAATATGATTAAAACATGGTATACACTGATTTTATTCAGACAAATGTGTAAAAATGTATTTTTTTATAATACACCCTAATTTGTGTTAAGTTTAAAAAATGACAGAAATAAAACACAAAGACACTAAACTATTTTTCCAGACCACATATATGGTAAAGAAATAAAAAGAAAAAAAAAAACAACTGAAAATTAATTATTAAGTGAAGTAAGTCTCTTACCCAGAGCCGGAAACCCGATAAGCAACCAGAAAGTGTTGATATGTCGTGAATAATTACAGATT
The DNA here is from genome assembly GCA_007224835.1 of Danionella cerebrum. Lineage (NCBI taxonomy): Eukaryota > Metazoa > Chordata > Actinopteri > Cypriniformes > Danionidae > Danionella > Danionella cerebrum. The sequence goes on along the minus strand of SRMA01026870.1, from coordinate 172,430 downwards.
CAATGGAACTTATCTGCCAAGTTTTTTGGTGCAACGTGTTCTTTTTGTCATTTTGCTTTAAAATAAAACAAGACTTTATTTCATTGCTAATTTAGTTGTTTATTAAACTTATCTTAAAGTCTGTTACATGGAGGACACGTTCACTGAACACGGTCACAACTCGTTTAACAAAAATTCATTTCAGTTATTCATTTAGTTGTTTCTGCTGGTGGCTCCCTGGAAACGTGAGCGTCTATCGAGGCTTTATTTAGTTAAAAAAAAAAACATATTTTTCGTCTGTGGCCCAAAAACACTTCAGATCAGATCGGAATTCGAATTTCCAGTCCGAAGTTTTGTGCGACAACGTGCCTCGATGGAAAATCATGGGCGTTAACAGAATAGTGCCAATGAAAAAGAGTTTTAGTCACTTGTCTGCTGGACACCTCTTAAATGAATCATTAGACTCGCCTGTGGTTGAACGCCTGTTGATTTGAATTTTGGGGTGTACTCCTTTTTCAACATTTCTTAGGAAAAAAAAAAAACATTTTGTCTGTGCAAATGAACAAATCTTGTTTTCAATCAATGATCCACATTTGTGGGAGTATTTTGTAGTATAGTATCTCATAGAAAATGTTGATTCTGAAAGGAAACTATTGGGGTTAAGCACTGCATATACACAACAGAGATGGGGACTCAAGTCTGACTTGTAACTCAACTTGGATTTGAACCCCAGTGGCTCGCACTTGCGCCGTCTTGAGTGACTTGGTCTCACCTCTAGTACACAGTTTCACAAATGTGGATAACATTGGACAAAAAAAAGTTGCCCATTTTTACAGAAGACACATTATTTTCCTGAATGGATAGACCTCCAAAAAAGGCAAAATCTGGAAAAAATTAATGCAACACAGATGTAGTCTTTTTCGTTTTAGAGATACACAGACTTGAAAAAGTGTGCATTCTTGCAGCATGAAGCAATATAAATTTGGCGACCCAACAAATGATTCACGAGCAAATAATCCGGAAAGTGTGATGCTTTTTCACACAGTCAACATTAGGAAAGCAGCATGTTCTTAAAAAGCCAATACAGAGCAGTAGAAAAGTCATTCAGGGTACAACTGCTGGTGGCAGGGATGACATCATCCCTCTCTAAATCCTACTTCCTCTCAGCATGTCATTAAGCGCCAGTAGCCAGTGACCCCTTCATGTCACTATTGACTGGCCACTCGGTGTTCACAGGAAGCTATAATTGACCCCGATACGGTTGAACTGGCATTTTATCAGTCTTTTCCTGTACAACATGAAACTGTATTTGAAATGTTGTGCCCTTTGAAGACCTAGAGCTGGAATGAATGATGTAAAAACTTGCCAGTAGACGTGAATTGCCCCATTACATTAATCTTGAGCCCTCAGGAATGGCAAATATTCACTAGATGTAAACTATGTGCGTACGTTTAGTGTTTACGCAGTTAATTTGATTGCTTTCTTCATTAGAGTGGATTCATTGAGGGTTTCCATGGATATGTCTGCTCCAAGGTTGATGATGTCAGCGGTGTGTTGAAGCATTAGATGAGACGTGCTACCATCTGCTGGGCAAACTGTAGAATTTAAATTGTAGTGAGATGTTATTTATGTCACGGCTTGGCAACCTGCTTCTAAAGAGCCACAGTGTTGTTTAGCTTCAACCTTCATTAAACATGGCAACAAAACCATTAGCATAATAATTCTTACCACTAAAAATAAAATTGACTTAATTGAGACAATTGAGATTATAATTATTTGTATTATTTGTAGATAACAATTTATTAAACACTTTTTTAACTCATGAAATTAAGGTTAATAATCTAACTTTGATCGCAAAATCTTACACTTAGCAACAAAAAACTACTACTTCTATGATTTTATACGAGTACCGGGACTTTTTAAGGATGGTACCAATTCTTTTGCATGGGCCTTTGCAAATTCTAGGCATGCTTTTATGTGCATGGGCTTCCTTCGTGGACGATGCCCGTGCATGCCATTCCCTGTGGATTCGTGGTGACATCACGTTTGTAAAGATTCCCAGGAACCAAATTTTCTGAACTCTTATCTCAGCTTTGGTACATAATAAAGACGCTGGGGTTGGTTTATGTAACTTATAGTGACAAAGGGAACATTATATTGTCACTGACCCCTCCATAGCAACCAGGCTGTTTACCATAGCAACCAACTTGGCACATCACTATCTCAAATCTTAGAGACATGGATCACTCATATTGGCATAGGTAACTTTGCACAATCCCATTTACTCCTCCATAGCAACCTAAAAATTCTACCTTGGCAACCAATCCATAAAAACACTTAGAAACAGTGTTAGCCCTCTAACTATATTTACCATGTTTCTCAGTCACCGTTCTGTGTTCTTGTTCCCGTGCTTTCTTTGGCTGCTTCCTTGTTTTTTTATTTGAAATGTAATACAGCTCTCTCCAACATCCGCTCCTCAGCTAATCATAACAGATCATCTGACCACAAAAATGAATCCAGTAGTTAGTAATTTGTCTCTGTCAAAGCAATCATGCTCTCGAGGATCATACCTTACGAACTTCCTAGATTTGTGCCATTAATGGATTTCTGCTGTGGACTGAACAAATAGCTCCCAGTCAAACTTCTCTTTAATCGTCCACAAGGGTTGCTTTGTAAATTTACTTATTGTTATGGCCTGCTGCTAAGTAGTTCCCCCATAGAGAAAATAATTCTTGGCTTTCATTCCACCATCCATTCCTAGTGCATTATATTCATCTCTACTTATTTTTGTTCATAAAAACTCATAAGCAAGAAGTAGAGTAAACCGAATTCTAAATTAGAAAAAGCCCACGAGGGGGAAACTTAACTCTAACAGTGTCACACAAACAAGAGTAACTAACAAGCCAAATTAGCACCAGGAAACACGCTGGACACATATGAGGTGAAGTAGATTCAATAAACCTGTGTCAAACCCTAGAAACCGAAAATATAAAGGGAAAGAAATCAGTAAACAGAATCAGAAACAGGTGTATGTGCAATCAGGAGAGACACAGGAAGGGAGGGGCAGGATCAGTGAGGGAGACGAGGATCCAGGTTCTTGAAGCCTTCGCAGCCTCTTCTGTTGTTTATCGGCAGTTTGCAGCCTTGCTTATGGTGCATTAACGCCACCAGCTGGTCATAGGATGGATCACGAAATGAACAAAGGAAAAGTTCTTTTAATATTAATCTTTTTCTTTAAGTGATTCTTTTATATTTTATGGTTTAATAAATTTAAAACCACTGTTTGTGTTTTAGGGCTTATTTTCAACGGTTCTATTTGTTATTTCTTTATTTTTAATACATTATATTAAAACATGCTCCATAGTGTCATTTTGGTTGCATTGGTCACATTTCCCTGTGGGATGATTTGCTATTTTATGTAGTGGGTAATTCTGACCAGATTCTGACCTCATTCTGACCAGCTATTGGCTACATTCACACTGCAGCCCAATGCGACTCATACATTTTTTGCCTATATGCGACCTGTATCCAATGTGACCAAGTACCATTCCATCTGAAGAAAATTATCGATAACTTGTTTGTAGAAGTGTTGCTTTTCTTTATTCTCTCTTTCGCGATGGAAATCACTAATTTAATATTTTTTTAAATATTTTTTTGATTCGTGGCTATGTTCCGTTAATCAAAATTTCAAGTATGCACAGGAGCTTGTTAAGGAGCACAGAAGCACGAGGCACCTGCGATGATGGGAAACGCAAAATGATATGTGCTTCTAACACTCCTGGGGAACAGCGGTAATAATATCTATAGTAATCTATAGTCTATCTATATAATCTATAGCAGCTAATAGACTGAAATGTTTAACGTTTAAGCTGGCTATGAATTAATCTCAAATTGAATTGCATTTATGCAATGCAAACGAAAGAAAAATCTTTATTTAGCTTAAACACTATAGATGCGAACAGCTAAATACAATGCTGCATCGAGGAAAGAGACCAAATGTCTCTTCGTTTCAAGAACTTGTACATTCCTGGTTTGTTTGTCATATGACTTCCTGTTCTATCTCAGAAACTAACCAGACTATAGATCATTAAATATTATTTCTATTACAATTCATTCACTGATCACAGTCCCAAAATCAACTCCTGGTCATTAAATCCAGTCCAGATCCTGCTCTAGAAATATGAACCATGTTTCCGTCTGAGAGCGCCTTCAACAGTGAACTGTGTGCGGTTACAATCAACAAAACTATTCTCTTCCATCTATCATTGGCAAATAGTCTTCCTTACTTTCTCTTCTGCCCTCATTATGAACTCCGTGACATGGGGCAGTCAGTAAAGAAAGATTATGTGCTCTGTCGGAGTTCTGCTCTGGTGGTCTCCATCTTTGTCATTGTTTCCAGACCTGGTGACTCCGCTGTGGTCATCTGCTCCACTGCAGTGGTCCTTATTTCTGTTGAAAACAATAAATGTAATCTGGAATGATGGGAGATGAAATGTTAAGGTATTCAATTTGAACAAAAAAAACAAACAATGTTTTACTTTTTTTTATTATTGAATTTTAAGATCAAGATAAATTGAAAGCCATGGGCCGTTGTATGTTCTGCGTAATTTGGTTTCCTCCCACAACCCCAAAACATATTTCAATCGATAAATTCCCCCTGTGCCCTCTTGCCCAATGTGAGCTTGATTTGGGCACCAGTAGAACTCTGACAGGAAATAAGCAGGTTAAAAATTGCACGATTAATGGACAAGGTCTACAGCGTAAACAAAGCAAAAAAAACTCCAGCCAATGCACCGATTTCAAGTGTCTATCCGTGTCAATGAAGAGAAGAAAAATGAAAGCCGCGAGCAGTAATTAAAGGGTTCGATCACCTCCATTGCCATTTAAAAGAGAATTAATTGTTCAAATATTTGTACAATAAAGGCAAATTAATGTGTTCATACACTTTTAGCATAGTTTAGTTAGGTTTTTAGCACCGATGGTTCCTGTTTCTGGCAAAATGTCGAGATCCCCTTTGTTTCTGCCAGTGTTACCAATGTTGTTGATGGTAATCTGAGAAAAATATTGGTTCAGTTTTTCCTGGAATCCATCTTTAGATCCATTCTTAACACCTGCAGCGAGCCCAAGGGGTTTTATGTGTTCATCAGCTTGTAAATGTGATCAAATACTTTTCGTTTTTTCTTTTCTACTTTTCACTCGTTTATCTTTCACCACATGCAAAGAATTCTACCGCAAACATGATATAAGTCACCTGCAGATTATTAGAGTATGTTAATGTGCGTTTGGGCTTTAGTCGTAATTGGTGAGTATTCTTGAGTTTCCTTTTAACTTAAGTTCACCGACTCTTTATACTCGGGGGCTCTAAGCAGGATTACAGCTTGTCCACGGAAACTTGGGTCCGAAAACCAAATAGGGTCACATTTATGTATCCCTCATAATAATTCAAAACCCCAAACTATGACCACCGCCAGTGCTTTTCCCCTGATACACAAGTGCTCAGCAGTCTGGTATAGTAAATTGGGTCAGAACTGGATTTTTTTTATATATAAAAATGATTGATTTGAATAAATCTGACAATTAAATCTTTCACCAGGTTCAGGAAATGGGCGGGGCTTCTCACTCCAACAACTTCCTTATCCTTGTTTTATTTTATAGGTGATTGCATTTGCTAATCACAAAGCTCTGTGTCCACTCATATTAATAGAGAGGTGAAGGAAGGAAAAGATGTGTACACGATGAGTAATAAGGCTAGCCACACTCTGGAGAGGATTGTGACACAAAACCCGCTCAATAATGTGGGAGAGGTTAACAAGGAGTGTACTGCAGCTGGAGTCCTGAACATGAAACAGTTTTAGAAACGTCTTGCCCGGACTTAATGCAAAAAAAATGCAGTTAAGATCACAGAGTCTGGAGGAAAAGTGTAGAGGCCCATAATCCACATTGGTTCAGGTTCGAAGTAAAGATTCCATTGTCTGTGATGGTCTGAGGTACCATGTCATCTGCTGGTGTTGGTCCACATTTTCTGAAGTCATGGCACAAAACAAACGTTTTAGAGCAATTTCTGCCTCCTGCAGTAGATACATTTTGTGGAGATGCAGATTTTATTTTCCAACAGCACCTGCACCAAGGTATTCCTTTTCTTTATTGGCCGGCCAACTGCCCTGACCAAAAGTCTCTGCACGCCCCAGTGCGTTCATCACAGCGGCTGTTTGTAGGAATGATACAACCGACCTATTGTTTAGTTTTGATTTCAAATATAAGGTGTAGGTTTCAAAAAGGTTATTAGCTTAGATTTTTGAGTTATGACACATAATTTGCAAGTTAATTCAAATTAAAATGCGTGATTTCATTTTACAGTTCCCAAATTGGTGCCATCAGTGGCATCTAGTGGTGAAAAGAAGTACAATAACTGTGATATGGCTTATGTTTTTCAAAGTTCTGGCACAATACAAAGCACAATGTCACAGTGTATACGGTTTAGAAGGTTTGTCTATTTTTTTATACAATTTTTAAATTGTTTAGACCTTGTCTTTGCTTTTTTGGGGGGATTTGAGAATTTTTCATTTGTCACAACACTTTTGCTTTTTGTTATTAAACAAAACAACTGTTTGTTCTCAACTTTTGCAGTAAAAAAGTCAAAATTTAATACTCAAAATTATGTTTGCACAATTTCAGGTTTTGTTGTGGAATTATTGTGTAATGTAATGAAAAAAAATTGTTTAAAAAAGCTGAGGTTGTGAAAAAAACTTTTTTTAAAAAATTTATAAGAGAAAATTGTAAAACTAGTAAAAAAAAACACCCAGACTCCTAAGGGTTGTCAGTTATAACCATGACAATGAAAGGAAATAAGCACTTGAAATACATCAGTTTGTAAATAAACACATTTTTTATAAATAAAAAACTTTTTCTTGATATTTTAATCATATGACCAAAACTAAATATACTACATGCCTCTGCAAAACTATTATTAATACACCTGATCTGACCGGCCTGATTCTGCCCAAGAAATGAGTTATTTTTGTTGTTGTAAGAGGATTTAACTACACAGCCTGTAGATACGATTAGAGAGATGTGTGAAACAGCTAATCAGTTGCAGGCATTAATTCATAAATCAAATGTAATCAATTAAAACAAGTGACAGCCCCTCTTTGACAACTGACTCCTCAAAACAACACCCAAGTCTGGTGCTCAATCATTCCACTGTCATCACTCCTCGTTTTATCCTCCTGGAGCTCCTCGATGGAATTCGTAAGCGGTGTTGCACGCATATGTTGCTCATTACGGCTCACACTACTTTTCCTCTTAGGCCTCTCTTCCTGATTTTACATGTGATTGATGTCCGGGAACAACCGTTTATTAGATGTACCGAACTACTCTACTTGTATTGCCAATAAATGTTCATGTTATGATCAAATTTAAAACAGGGAAAACACATTTTAAATATTGTTATCAATTTACATCCATCTACAGGATTAAAACAAATGAAGCATAGCTTAGAATTCTCCCCAGCAGAAGCCATTCGTTTTCCAAGGTTGCATTTGAGATATTTTGTTTAACCTTTAGAAGTCCGGCCCCCGTTTGTAACTACTTTACAATATGCTCTAATAAAGGTTTTGTAATATTTTTTTGTAAAACAATAATGCCACAACAAAAATACAAATTTTTTTAATTAGATTTTGTCTTTTTTCTTGCAAATTGAAAGCGAACTGTTTTTTTATGTTTTATTACAAAAATCAAAAGTGTTGAGACTATATAAAAGTTCTTAAATCCCCCCCCAAAAAGAAAAGACAAAGTCAAAATGCAAGTCCTTTTTGTGCTATAGTGCTTTTTTGGTGCCAGCACTTTGAAAAACACAAGCCATATCTCAGGTCTTGTACTTTCAAGGGTTATACCTGCTTTTCACCTCTAGATGGAACCGGTTTAGGGTCTGTTAAATGAAACTGAAAGACGATCGTGCATTGTCTCACATTTTAATTTGAATTACCTGGACATTATGACCCGTAACTCTTGTAAAGTTCATTTAAAAAAAATCTAAACTAATTACCCCTTTGAAACCTACACATTATATTTGATATCAAAATTAAACATTAGGCGAGTTGCATCATTTCTATTTAATTCAAAACAGCGCTGTGACTGGTGTGCATAGAGTTCTAAGGGTCAATTTTTTGGTAAATCATCTGCAATGTATTTTTCAGGACATCAATTACATTAAAACTAAGCAGCAAGATCCCTCTCGTGAGTTCCCCTGTGTTCAACTAACTTTTTTAGCGTTTTCTGTTATTCATTAATTTTTAAACACACAAAAACTAAGAAAATAAAAACTGCTGTGGTATGTAGACTTTTAATGTGACTGAAAGATCCTGGGGGTGGTTGTGCATTGCTAGACGTATTGTACACCCCACCCCTTACACTTTATTGGCTGGTTGGTGGCTGTAAGTTATTATCGAACAATAAAAAGTTTACAGTCGCCTTCATTGGAATTCATCCACTCCCACATGGGGGTCCTCACGGTTCCATTTTGGGACTAATTTTGTTTTCATTCCACATGATAAACATTTGGTTGTATAGTTAATCGTTGCAAACACTCACCATAATTACATAAGATTGGGGGGAGGGGGTTAGACGTTGGAGCATAGTGAAGAGATAGGGTTGAATGAGTCAAGGAGAAGAACATGAATGGGTTTGAGTAAATTGTCAGATTAATTACCTTGTATTTTATATACATATAATCACAAAATTATGGAGTGTGATTCATCACACAATACTTTTAGATTGAACCGAGCGATCCTGAAACGCACCAGTTATGGAGTAAATGTCAATAGTCAGGGTGCTGGAACTACTGTCGTCAATCAAATCATGTGAGTTCCTTGAGTTTGTCTACGTCTAATTCACATTTTCTCACTCCAACTGAGGGAGCAATGAAAAGGTATAACTTGGAATGATATGCTTGTATCTGTACTATTCATCATTGTTTCTGCCATGTTAGAGTGCAAATTGATTTAAGATGCTCTGCATTCATGAATGTGGTCTACTCGGTGTCCCAGAACCCTGTTCCCTCATAAGACTTCAGCACACCAAACCACTAGATTACAGGTTTTGATCAGGAATGGAGTGACCCATACTAGGTGCTCTGCATTTGAGCCATTTAAGTACCCACACAGCAAAGCTATGGTTGGGACCCCACAGTTGTAGTTGGTTTTGGATGGAATGGAGTGACCACCTTCAACTGGGGATCAAACAATGACCTTCTGATCACCAGTCAATCTCCTTACACTCACCCGCCACTTTTTTAGGTATACCTTTCCAACTGTTTGCATATTTCTAATCCACCAATCATACGGCAGCAGCTCAATGCAATTGGGGACGTAGACATGGTCAAGTTCAAAGGGCATCTAAATAGAGAATAGAGATTTATTTGACTTTGAACGTGATGGTTGTTGGAACCCAAAGGGCTGGTCTGAGTATTTCTGTTGTACTGGGTTTTGTAACTCGACTCTCCAAGGCCCCGTTTACACACACTGGTGACCTTGAACATGTGGCTATGGCAAATGTAAACACAGAAAACTGAAACAGTTCTCCAAAGAAGCAATCCGATATGGCAGTGCGAAACTTTTAACAACACTTCTGTCAGATGTGCGAGCTCCCATTGAAGGCCATGATTTTCAATCAAGGTGCGTTATCGCACAAAACTTTAGATCGTGAATTTGGGTTGGTGTGTAAATTCCTTAAGTCACTTGTTGTAAAATTATGTTAATACTAGCTCCCGTCCTGTCAGGGTTTTTTGTGAATGCTGTTGGTTGGAAGAGAGACTCCCTTTGCCGCTTTCAGGAACAACTATTTTTGTTCACAATTGTGAAGCCCAGAAGATGGTCAGTTTAATTTAGTTTTAAAGATTACCCTTGCTATTGCATCATCACGTCCTTACTCAGATTTCAAACTTATGTTGCATATTTTGAGTGCACAAATGTTAACACTCCCCCCTAGTGGGTGGGTGACATTACACGGTTTAATACAAATCAAACTGAAGCTCTTAGATTTATTGTCTTACTTACTGTGCCAACCACAGTGGCTGTTTTGAACTAAGTAGGAATGGCGCAACCCACCTATTGTGTAGGTTTCAAAAAGGTTATTCGTATCTTTTTGGTTTTAAAAGAACATTACAAGAGTTATGACCCATAATTTGCAAGGTAATTCAAATTAAAATGTGAGAAAATGTGCGAACATCTGCCAGTTTCATTTTACAGACCACAAATTGGTGCCATCTAGTGGAGAAAAGAAGTGAAGTACAAGACCTTCTATATGGCTTGTTTTTCAAAGTTCTGCCACAAAAAAATTTATGATTTTTTATTTTGTCAACACGTTTGACTTTTGTTATAAAACATAAAAACCTTTCAATTGTGTAAGTTTTTGGAGTACAAAGTGACATTTTATACTCTGAGTTGTCTTATTTGTACATTTCCAGGTTTGTTGTCAAATTCAGTGTATAATTCAATTAAAATATTCAGTTTTAAAGGTTATTACAGCAAATTGTAAAGTAGTAAAAAAATGGCCGAACTTCTGAGGGTTCAACCATGTTGGGCAGGTAATAAAATAGTAATGCTTTTGTTTTTATTTCAGTTTTTTAAATGTTTTAATATTGTGTTACATATTCAATGGTTGGCATTTATGTATCTTATTGTGAGTACTGTTACTCCCCTAGACGACTGTAATGATGGGCTTTATTGACACTATAAAGTTTCACCAAGGACTTTTCTCAGGAGAAACACTCCCAGATGTTTCCAAATACATGGGAATGCTTAAATGTCTTAAGGCTAACATATCAAAGAGATGTAGAAATAATTTGTGCAGCTGGTCAACGCGGCGGTTGGGGAGCGAGTATAAGTAAACAACACAAACATGGAACAATCCAGGGGGCTTCTGTCTCCTTTCACCCAGATCACGATGAGGAGCTCTCCTGATGGAGTTTGTTAAAGAACAGTCACCGGAATCAACCAGAGAATATAATATTGCTTATTAACGTTGGTATTTCACATAATTGTACGATTGCGTGGACAAACACTGATTTCCCAGTGATTTCAGATGTTTCCGACTCAAAATCTGTGATATAATTGTGCAGCCTGATCTCATAACGTTGCACAATGCAACCATCGTGTACATCTTCTGGAGCAGTTCACGAAGCAGTGGTGATTCGCTAGTCGTTTGTTTCTTTCTGTCTTTCCTGGTGATGGTTTCATCAGTGTATCATGTTCTTTTTTCAGGCAGAAGTATTGATTTGTTCCTCTTTTGACTCTTTGAGTCATTTATTCACAAACATTTTGTCGCTTATCCTCTGCACAATCCAACTGAAGGACTGAAGGACAGCAATCAAACGAAGGGGTCATCCAAAAGATAAAATCCAGAGAGGCAGGCAAAAAGGTCATACACGTGTTAATCCAAAAAGTCAACACTGAACGCGCGGTAAGGCAGCAGAACTTCCAATACTTTGCAAAATCTGTTTGGCCCTGGCCATGCTTTAATGGCCGCCAAACAGGAAGTGTTAGTAGAAGAAGCAGAGGGAGTGAAGCCAGTCAGTATTCAGGTGAGGGCTCCCTCTGCTGGTGTGGCGTTACAGGTTTCATGTGATGAATACATTAACCCTATGTTCCATTTCTCATTGTCTCTTAAGGATGTGTTCAAAAACTCTTTGTATTATTGGCTGTCAGAATCCAAAATGGAAGAATATTTTACTGTAGCATTTTTGAGTTATTCCATCCTGAACTTGTTTTTTTTTCTCCTAAAAATTTTCAGGTCTCTAACTTTTTTAAATAATTACTGTATTATTGACTATCAGAATCCAAATAATAGTAATATTTTTCTCCTGCATTTGGGCTTTTTGGGGAAAACTGCATTTAGTGCATTTCTCTTATGGGAGCGTTCAAAAACCCTATATCCTTAAAGTATGCATTATTGACTATCAGAGTTAAAGAAGTAAGAATATTTTACCGTTGTATTTTTGAGTTATTCCATCTTGAAGTTGGATTTTTTTGGGAAAAAATATATAATTTAGTGAAATTGTGTGTTTTCCACTTAGGGCACCCAGCATCGGCCCCAATTATTGTAGCATATTTTCACTGTTGTCTCTCATTTCAATTTGTACAACAATCTGACAGGATTCTTGAGAAATTTACTCTGGTTTATCCAAATCTTTCGAAAATATCAATATTTTAATGCCTCAAAAAGCCTACTAATGTGTTGTGTCCAATAGAACGTGGAGAATCACAGTATGTACAACGAGGGTGAAGGCCTTACTCAGAAATTGAGCTGTTTAAAGATCTTGGCAGCGTCTCAATGTATAATAGAGCTTGGACAGACTCTGCAGTGAAAGAAACTCTCATCAGTGGGAAGAAAACTCAGAAGCCAAGACTAATCTTTGCCAAGGAGCGTGTCGTATGGACAGAGCTGGTCCATAGTGATGAAAGCATACTTAAATGAGGTTATTCCAACGGGAAACATTATGTTCCTTGTCAAACTGCTGAAAGACTGAACACAAAGTGTGTAAAGACATCAGTGACACGTGGAGGACTTTCAGCAGTCTTTTCGGCAAGATAAAGTTGTTCCCTGTGTTCCACTTGGACTATGGGCAAACTGATAGATAAATCCAATATGAAGAGATGGATTCTGATTTATTTGATATATGACCCAAGCCCCTTTTAAATGTGATCCTAAATTAGATCTGATCACCTTGAGAATGCTCAAGAAGAACCAGCGATCTTCAGCCATTCTGGAAAAGGGGTTCCACTTTCCGCCATTGAGGACATCTAGAAGGAATTGTGTCACTGACGAGCATGTAGTATCCTGATGGACTCCTCTCACGATTCCTTCAGGCAGATGAACTAGCTTCTTTCCTTGAGCTGTCTGCTCTCTGCCCACCATCCTTCCCTCGACTTTAGAAACTCTACACATATCTAATGTATATCCCTACTTGAGCCATTCCACCCAATGGGAGCCTTTTGCTTGTTGTAACTTTTCTAAATTCTGAAGATTTTTATTGTTAAAAATGTATCTAGAGAAAACAAGAGCCTTTGCTTGTAAATGTCTTTTTTACTTGATTTAAAAACCGATTCCAGTAGCAGACATACTTAAGTTTTCCAAATGGGTTTTGGTCCATCTTAAGTAACTTATTTAAATGTTTTATTAGATTTAGAATCAAAAGATGGCTGCCGTTTTTATTTGTTATTAACCCTCTTGTTATTCTTTTTATAAGTTACATACGTTTTTGAAAAGGATTAGCAATTACGGTCAAAATAGTCACATTGTGCACGTGATTAAAGAACCAGAAATTTCTGTAAATTCAGTTTTTTTCCAAATATCTGCATTTTTACACTAAACTAATGAAATCTCTGAAATAATTTGAGTAACAAGACAGCATTTTCATTATGACGCTCCAAGATATCATCATTAAAGCATCAAATATGTAAATAAGAACTTACCTTTGCTCTTCTCAGGGCCTTCCAAAGATCCAAGTGATTCAACTACCTGCTGAAAAACTGATTTATGGAAATTCCCCAGTTTTTAAGGAGAGGGAGGGGTTAGGGTAACAGGAATGAGTAAAAAGCTGAGGACATGAGTAAAAAGATTGGGTTTTTTATCTAAGAAAGTATAGTTATTTGTGTAAATAAATGTATTTGAAACAAACATTTTATATGTATTTACACATCAATGAAACAGAAAGGTTCTTTTTTAAAACTTCTTAATCGTTATATTTTATGGTGAAGTGTAGCATCAGACACTGAGGAAAATTTTCAGTATTTTATGTGCATTTTATCCATATTTTAAATGTTATGGCTATGTAGTACACTTTTAATGTTTATTTATGGTAATTGTAGTACGCATTTAATGTTTATTTAAACATATAAAGTCCCAGGGACTGAAATGGCACCACTTCAGTGGAATGGCTTTGACGTTACACCGTTTAAATTTTACAGAGACTGAAATCCTTTAATTAGTTAAAAATGATAGAAATTTCATATAAAATACTATGAATCCAAAAGAAATGTAAACTACACATAAAAACAGTGTTGGACTTTCTATGTATAAATATTAAAGTGCTTCATAAATAGATTTTATTACTAAGCAAAGAGTACTGCATACTATTCCTATTGCATGTTTAAGGGAGATCATTTAAAATATGGATTAAAATCCACATAAAACACCGAAAAATAGCATTTATTGCTTGTCCCCAGTCTCTAAAGCTACACTTCACCATAAAATATAATTAAGATGTTTTAAAAAGAACCTTTCTGTTGCATTGACGTGTAAATACACATTTGTTTGCTTCAATACATTAATTTACACAAATATCCCTAGTTTTTTACTCATTCCTGTTACTTAACCCCTCCCTCTCCTTAACAACTGGGGAATTTCCATAAATCAGTTTTTCAGCAGGTAGTTGAATCACTTGGATCTTTGGAAGGCCCTGAGAAGAGCAAAGGTAAGTTCTTATTTACATATTTGATGCTTTAATGATGATATCTTGGAGCGTCATAATGAAAATGCTGTCTTGTTACTCAAATTATTTCAGAGATTTCATTAGTTTAGTGTAAAAATGCAGATATTTGGAAAAAAACTGAATTTACAGAAATTTTTGGTTTTTTAATCACGTGCACAATGTGACTATTTTGCATGTATTTGCTAATCCTTTTCAAAAACGTATGTAACTTATAAAAAGAATAACAAGAGGGTTAATAACAAATACGGCAGCCATCTTTTGTTTCTAAATCTAATAAAACATTTAAATAAGTTACTTAAGATGGACCAAAACCCATTTGGAAAACTTAAGTATGTCTGCTACTGGAATCGGTTTTTAAATCAAGTAAAAAAGACATTTACAAGCAAAGGCTCTTGTTTTCTCTAGATACATTTTTAACAATAAAAATCTTTATTTATCACTGAACCTTTAATATTTTTTAACATCTATAGCGTGTTTCCCATTCCCCTTGAGCCCTCCCCAGTTCAGTGCTCAGTCAGGGTTGCTTTAATACGCCTGAAATCAACACAAACACTTGCCTGCGCTTGCGGCCCTATCAGCGGCCGAAGCAGCCGTCCTCAGACAGGCACATGACTTTAAAACGCTTCGTCAAGCTGACGATTACACAAATGTTGAGTTCAAGGCGCATACAACACACGGCTCTAGTTTCCTTGGTGACCAGCTGCCTAAAGGCCAGTGTCTGTCCAGCTCAACTTCTACAGGTCAGCCATGCATCTCACTCACCAGGAGCCAAAGCTAGAAATCGTGTTCAAAAACAAGGACGCCACAACTTTTGAAGTAAGTGCTGAAAACAGAATAGAGACTTTATCAATCGCTTCTTGTTTTTCTTTATAACACGTGCTCCTCAAGCTCTTCTGGGCTTGTTTCATCAGTTAATATTGAACAAATGTGTAGGAATATTAGTGTACATGCCGTTTTTGGAGCCGATTTGAGGATGATGGTGAACAATGACTGAATGTAAGTACTGTTGTTCACTCTGGATTCCAAATGTCACATCATAATAACCATCATTATGGAATTTTGCTGCACTAACACGAGTTGCTGAAAAGTTAACAAGATCCCATTTGTGGTTCTCAGAGGCCCTGTTTAAATGCCAGGTATGTTGAGGTAACATTATTCAGCAGTTGTATACATATTATCTTATTTGCTTCGGACAAACCAAGCCACCAAGCTTTGCCAAGACATCCAAACTGGTCTGATTCTGGTTGCTATATCTTTTCAGACTGCTACCACCAAGGGGATTCTGGAAAATCGCTCAGAATTATGGCATGTTTCCCATTGTCTTAACAAAACTGTAACTAAAATTGAGAATCTCAAAGAAACTTTGAACATACCAACCACTGTGCAAAAGTATTTGAACCCATGGTCTAAAAGGGTTTAATGTTTACAATCAACTTGTAAAGGCCATTACAAACTAAATGGGAAATGGCAACAAAATGTCTTCATAGAGAAATCATATTAACAAATAAAAAATGTACCCTAGCAACCAAACATTACCCTAGCAACCAAAGTTTCTGAAGTCTATCTCAGCTTTAGAAAATGATACAGACTTGGGGGTTGGTTAATGATACTTATAGTAACAAAGGGAACATTATATTGTCACTGACCCCTCCATAGCAACCAGAATATTTACCCTAGCAACCACTTCAACATTTTTATATCTCAGCTAAGGAAAATCATAAAGATATGAGCGATGGTTCATATCATTCATATTGGCGTGTATGTTGTCACTTATAGTAACAAAGGGAACATTATATTGTCACTGACCCCTCCATAACAACCAAAAGCATTACCATGGCAACCATACGTTTAAAGGTCACTTTTACAAGCCACCATCAAAGTTTGTTTTGTAGTTGTAATTGTTGTGTTCTAGATTGTGCCTCTTATAAATTCAGCAATATTTCGCTTATTTAGTCTCACGCTGCCTGACTGTATCAAGGAATAAACAGGTTGAAAAAATGGATGAATGAAATTCAATATTTTTATTAAATTTATGTAGTTTTCTTTGTCAGTTTTTAGGTATGTCACTTTGCCACTTTTTAGTTCCTCCATCATATTAAGCTTTTCCGGAAGTGTCCCAGTTATATCAGTGGCTTTGTTGTAATATGAGCTAAATAAGCACAAAATGGACCAAAAAAATCAAGCTCAGCTGCTCTGAGTGGAAGAAAGAGGGTTTTGGTTGATTGGCAGATAGTAGCTGCTCCTGTTAGAACTCATCCCTCAATTTCTGTTATTTTTCTCTCTTTTATATTTATTGTGCTTGACTTGACTTCTTATCCAGCATAGCAATAAGGGTTTATTTAACCTCCTGATAATGTTTAATATTTGCTTGAAAAATGATAATTCCCTAAATTTATTTAGTCGATTTATTTCAATGTAGTCAGAATACTACAAAAGATAATTTTCTTGCCCACTTTCGGTGTCGCAGGGGTCAAATTGCAAATATTGCTTTTTTTTAAATGTTCCATATGAAAATTCAATGATATTTATTTTATTCCAAATCTTAAAAAAGGTATTTCCCACTGTTTCCACAGTAAAGGTGTGTTAATATTATTTACATTTTTTCAATTCTAAATATAATTTGTCAAAGATTAATTATATTCCTCTAAATACATGGAAATGTTTATTTCGTAATATGTCAAATATGTTATGGAAAAATTACAGAAAACTGATAAAAAAGTGCTTATAAATGAATGAATTAGTTGTTTTCATTTTCTGAAGCACCCAGAAAAATGCTCATGTGTCGTTTGTGTTCACCTTTTTGTGTCAAATTTTCAAGTGATTGCATTTGTGTTCTCCTTTACACCAATAGAATAATGCATTTAACCTTCAATATCCACAGGAGAATTACTTTCTTTACTGTCAAAATGTTGTTTCAAAATACTGCTTAACCTGAACAAAGGAAGCGCCAGCTTTTCACTTGGTTCCAGATACTGTAGCAGAAGCAGAGGACGGAGAAAATGTAATTACAAGCTCAGGGCTTCAGGGGAAAACAGTGAGGCATGGTGTTCCTTTTTCATATAAACCAATTACTTTCTCACATCTCTTGCTCTGTTTAAAGTGACCATCGAACTCAATTCTCAAAACTTTCAATCAAGCAGCTTCTTTTTAGTCTGAAATCTAAAAAAGGTTCAATCCTTGATTTGCATCAACCGACAGCAGTGTTTGTCATTTTAATGTTTCTCTTCAGGGAGATTAATGATCTCAGGTCCAAACAAAGGTGATTAAAAACACGACTCAGCTAAAAGTGATGCTATATTAACCACAAACTCACTCAGGCATTACTAGCAAGGTTCCAGGCTCGCCCGTGACTTTTCTGGGAGGAGTTTACTTGTTTTCCAGGTACTACGGTTTCCCCCAAAAGCATGCATCAGACGAATTGAATAATCTAAAATCCCATTAGGAGTGAGTGTGTGTGGTTCTGTGATGGACTGGCAACCTGTACCCCCGCCTTTCGTCCAAACTGCGCTGGATAAAAGAAGTGGTTTAGCTTTTGTCTTAAGACTCAGACCCAACAATCGTGTGTCTATTATATATATATATATGGATGAGTTTGGCTCCAAAACGCGATAAACGGCATTAAAAAAAAGTAAAAAGTACCAAATCTTAAGTGCATTGTGTTGACATTTGGAAAACCCATAATCAATTTCCAAAAAAACACAATTCTTTCCCTGTAATGAGGTCCGTTTTTTTCCCAAACCGACATAAATGACAGTTGAGATTTTTTACAATATGCGATAAGTCCATCAGCGCTGAAGTGGAAAAATGGCGTCTGTTGAAAATTTTGAATAGTTTAATAATCTTTCCATAAAGACCATACAGAATTAAGCCATTTTCCAGCTGATTACAGTCAATAAAGTCCGGAAGTCACCCGGAGGCGAAAGAAGGGACTGCGGGAATTGAGCGTGCAGCGAATAACTTATGTCACCTTCGAAATACGTTGCAATACAATATATTCGTGATTTTCCAGCTTGTGGTATGAGAAGAAGACTTTGTTAATGCTTCATTTTGCTTTCGCTGAGTGAACAGGATCAGACCCAAGATGGACTCAGATCAGTATGACATGTTTAGTTACAGAACTTTGTAGAACAAGAAAAACTAAAGTTGTAAAATAGACCCAGACGCACTTGATACCTCAGCAGGAAAATGTACTGTTGTGCTCATGAGTTTACATACCCTGGCAAAAACTCTTGGCCAATACAAACGTTAACATAAAAACTCATGGTTCGTGGTTTGGTGAAGCCATTAGTGGTTTGGTGAAGCCAAACAACTGTGTTTACTCTTTTTAAATCATAGTGAAAATAGAAACTTTACAAATGATCCTGATCAAAAGTTTACACACCCCATGTTCTTAATGTTTTGTTCATCAATGACGGTCTCAAGTCTCTTGAGGTAGATGTTGACGAGGTTCTTTATCTTCTCTGTTGCTAAAGCTGCCAATTCTTCTGAAAAAGTGTGTCATCATTCTTATTTTCTGAAGAATTATCATGAAATCAAATTTTTTGACTTATGAGCATGAGGCAGTGTGGAAATTGTGACTTTTAGCTGAAATAAAATCAAGAAAATATTTGGGAAACAGAGTTTGAGCTTTTAAATGTCACCAAATACTACATTGGGTCTTTAAATGTGAAAATGTTTTCAAGTCGTTTCAAACCCAGCCGAGTTACCGAGTTGTTTAAGGGGTTTAAGATTACGTAAATACAACAAAATCTGTTTTTGTTGTGCAACATAGGCTTTCAATCTGCTCCAGATCCTGGCACAACATCCCAGAAGCTCGCAGACTGAAAGCAAAAAGAGATTTACACATACCACACTCGCTCAAGCTGGGGTTAATCATCTTAGGAACGCCATGCGCGTATCAACCGCTAGGTGTCAGTATATACCATCAAAAATCCTCACACGTCGACAGCTTGCTCTGAAAACAGTCAAACCACGCGGCGGCGGTGTTTCGTATTAGGCCCAAACACGCTCAATTCAACCCTAAGACCCCAACCAAAAGTAAACGGTTTGTATTTTGTCTTTCTGAGACTGAATTCTTCCCATTCTAGTCATAACATGTTATAAATTCCTGCTTATTTTCGCATTAGCTCAGGTGGTATAGTTCAGGCTAATTAGCATTACTCGTTCTTAGCCCACGTGTGGATTGATCCAAAATCATTTTACATTTATTGACGCATTTTCAAACGGTTCTAGTGAGCTTTTCGTTTGCTTAATTTACGTAAAACGTGTTTGTTTAATGACTCTGTCAGCATTTCCAATATTTTTATTTAGCCAATTAGTCTATAGAGATGGTTAAAAATACAATATATAAAATATTTGTAACAATGGACCAAGAAAACATTTTAAAATATGTTAGTAGCGGTTGGAACCTATTTTTGTTCTATTTACTCATGATACACACAAATACAGACGCAAACAATAATACACACAAATACTACACGTGTAAGGAATGGAAATACAGAGAGAGATGTGTTTTGGTGTTGTAAATAGGAAGACGTTTACATCACATAGCTGCCACAACATAACAGGTAATAATACTAGAACTGAGCCTGCTAAAACAAGAACCATGGACACTACATAATAAGTATGTGGAACTGTCATCTACTCCCGGTTACATGATGGAAATGTTTAGCCTTCCACCAATGGAAATGTTTTGTGTTTCATTTGGCCTTGGTTTTCGTTTTCGTTCCCTCAGTTTTAGTGCCCTCTGTTTTAGTCCTGGTGCTCTCAGTTTTTGTTTAGTTTACCAAGTTCTTGTTTTAGTTCCTTCGGTTCTCGTTTTGATGCCCTCTCCTTTTTTGTTTTTAGTTTTCTTTGTTCATGCTTTAGTTCCCTATGTTTTATTCTTGGTGCTCTCTGGTTTTGTTTTGGTCCCTCACTTCTAGTTAGAGTGCCCCGTTTTGTTTTTTATTCACTCTGTTCTTGCTTTTTTGGCCTTGGTTTTAGTCATAGTACCCTCAGTTTTTGTTTTAGTTCACTCAGTTTTAGTTGTAGGTACCCTGATTTTTGTTTTAGTTCCCTCTGTTATTACTTTAGTGCCCTAGGTTCTTTTTTTTTAGTTTCCTATGCTCTTGGTTTTGTGTCCTCTGTTCTTTTTTTAGTGCCTTGGGTTCTTGTTTAGTGTGCCTATTTTTCTTTAGTTCCCTCTTTTTTTTCTTTTACTGCCCTTGTTTCTTGGTTAGTGTCCCCATTTTTTTAGGTCCCTCTTTTTTCTTTTAGTGCCCTCGGTTCTTGTTTAGTGTCCACGTTTTTTTAGTTCCCTCTTCTTTTTCTTTTACTGCCCTCGGTTCTTGGTTAGTGTCCCCATTTTTTAGTTCCATCTTTATTTCTTTTAGTGACTTTGGTTCTTGTTTAGTGTCCCCATTTTTTAGTTCCCTCTTTACTTCTTTTAGTGACTTTGGTTCTTGTTTAGTGTCCCCATTTTTTAGTTCCCTCTTTACTTCTTTTAGTGACTTTGGTTCTTGTTTAGTGTCCCCATTTTTTAGTTCCCTCTTTACTTCTTTTAGTGACTTTGGTTCTTGTTTAGTGTCCCCATTTTTTAGTTCCCTCTTTACTTCTTTTAGTGACTTTGGTTCTTGTTTAGTGTCCCCATTTTTTAGTTCCCTCTTTACTTCTTTTAGTGACTTTGGTTCTTGTTTAGTGTCCCCATTTTTTAGTTCCCTCTTTACTTCTTTTAGTGACTTTGGTTCTTGTTTAGTGTCCCCATTTTTTAGTTCCCTCTTTACTTCTTTTAGTGACTTTGGTTCTTGTTTAGTGTCCCCATTTTTTAGTTCCCTCTTTACTTCTTTTAGTGACTTTGGTTCTTGTTTAGTGTCCCCATTTTTTAGTTCCCTCTTTACTTCTTTTAGTGACTTTGGTTGTTATTTTTGTGTCCCTGTTTATTTGTTCGTTTCCTCTATTCTTTTTTTTGTTTCCTCTATTCTTTTTTGTATCCTCTGTTATCGTTTTAGTGCCCTCGGTATTTGTTTTAGTGCCCTCAGTTGTAGTTTTAGTGCCCTCGGTATTTGTTTTAGTGCCCTCAGTTGTAGTTTTAGTGCCCTCGGTGCCCCCTGGTTTTTGTTTTAGTGTCCAATTTTTATATTTTTTGTATTTTGCTGGAACCACCTGGAAATTACGTTCCTGGTTATGGAGGCCATTCACCATTCTGGCCTTCATCCTTATATAATTAAAAGCACACCTCAAAGATTACGTGTTGCAAATCCAGTTCAGTTTCTCCCATCAGTGAATTAACATTTGTTTATTTTATTAAATTCATAAACTAAACTGTAACATGAAAGTTTGTGTACAAACCCAAGCCGTCTCGTTGTCATTGCTAGCATTTCTCTTTGAGACATTATTTGAAGGCTGTTTACTATTTCTCTGAGACCAGAGAAACACTTACCCCATCCAAACTAAATCTAAATTCTATTGATTTCTAGTTCTGTGGTGAAAGCTTTGTTTAAGTTAGAGAGAAAGTGAAAGATTCGGCTACTCAGACCGTTTACAAAGCTATTAAAGTCCTTGAGTCTGTGGTTTTAGAAGTTGATGAATAGAGTGGTGATGGGGCCTTGTGTTTTCTAAAACATTATCTTTTGTTTTTGCAAGAAGAACCAAAGTGTTTTTGGACTGACATTAACATTTGATAAATTATCTTTCTGATGAATTTCCTCTCTTCACTTCTGCCGAAAGCGATCACACTCAGACTCATGCGCTCATGCATGAATTCATCTATTGAATTTGCATGAATTTGGCTCGTAGCAACTAAAACATAACTTAAATATTTATATTCCTTGTAACATGTTATAACAAGCCACTTGTTTGTCGTATCATGTTTCCCCATGAGGTGCTCTGGCCTGGTTTTTGTAGACACACCATGCACTGAATACAGTTCAAAAGGCCCATTATTTGCCGATGTGCATTCATCTGAATGAGCCTCTGAGTGAGCATGAATCTCAAGGGGAAAAGAGCAATTTGGAAAAGCATTTTAAACTCAGCTTGACTGAGTCGTAGAGAAAGTATTTAGACAGAGATGGCATGTAGGATAAGACAGGAGACTGTTAGAGGCGGGGGAAACAGTAGCTCTACTCCAGTTCAGGGGCTAACTTTTTCCAGCTTTGTGAAAACTGAAAATTGAATTCTCGACAGTAAGTAGGCAGAACTATTACAGCTGTTGTCAATAAGAGCCAGGGTCATGTCTGAATCTAAACGGCTTGTTTTTAGAGCGCAAAAACTGCAGCAATGACTGCTGGTGTGGCCTGGTTTTGGATTATGGCTTGTGTTTTGATTTTTATTTAGAGCTAGACCAGTTGATTGGCCAGGCCAAACTTTGCTAGTATATATTGGCTGTCTTGGTGAGAAAATAGGACAGTCCCATCTCCCCCACAGTAACTTTTTAAGAAAAGTTGGCCGATATTTAATAATGTGTTGCACTTGGAGTCGTATGAAATTAATGAAATAATCATTAATTGAAAAGCGCAATAACTTATATTTTTTATGATATCACTGACAACTCCCTAGCAACCAAACTCTATACCGTAGCAACCTAATTTTCTTAACTCTGTCTCAACTTAGTGATAGAGAGATGTGGCTTGGTTTATGTTACTCACAGTGACATTGGGAACATTGTTGTCACTGATCCCATCAGACCTTTTACCATAGCAACCAACTTTCCATATCTCAATTTCAGTTTAAGAAAATTGTAGTGACAAGGGGTTAGTTTATTTCATTAAAACCGACATGAGGAACATTATATGATGTTACTGTCCCTCCATAGACCCCCCCCCCTTCCCCATAGTGACCAGACTATTTGCTATAGCAACCAACACTTGGAGAAGTCTGGTTTTCATTAAAATGATTTTAAAAGCTACATTCTTTGAATTTGGTAGCTTCATAAAAGGTGGTGAAAACAGGAGGAAATACCTCCTCTGTGCCATGAGTTGCTGATTAGTGTTGAGGCTGGATAGCATTAACTTATCTTGTTTGAACGTTTTATCACGTCAGATTGAATAAGGGGTAAACTGGTGTAACTGGATAGACTCAGTTCAGAACAGCTCTATCACTCGCACCATTTTCTGGACATTGAGCGCTCAGTTTGCTTTCTATAGCATTAGCAGTTTATGACAGAGTAAACCTAGACCAAGATCCCCAAAGAGCCAACAAATACATATGTTTGCCGTGTATTGACACAGCACCTGGTGGTTAATTCACTGCCAAGAATCCCCACAATTTTAAGAGCGGTGTAAATCCTGCTCCAGTTTGTGTACTGCAAGAAAATATCTTCAATAAAAGTTAGTCCCTCAGAGTGCTGCAGCCAACCCTCCACTCTCCATCCGGATGTGAAATAACTGAGGCTGCAGTTTACAGACTGACCACTTGAGGCAGTTTTTTATCGGGTAGCAAATTCTAATTAGCCATCTTTTCCTTTTAGGATTAAATTTATGCGCAAAACTGGACTGTTTTCTTCCAACAAGTCGAAGAGAAAGAAATCGTCACTTCCTGATAAACTGGTGCCAAATATCAAAGGAAAAATGGAATTGCTACTGTAGAAGACCTTTGTCGTATGTAAAACTTTAAAATTTAATACGTGCAGTCATGTGATCTTGTTTCTGTAGGGGCAGACTGCTTTTTAGGAACGCAGCCAGTTCTGGGAGGTGATGATCTCAAACCACTTTGATAACAGGCTTTAGGAATTTAGAAATGACCAAAAATTAATGCCGCAACATCACGTCCCATTACCAACAAAAATCCATTGCCGTTGCATTGGGATTTAATCGGTAAATGCGTTTCCATCGTTGCACATTTTTTTCTTATCGGATATATTTACATTACTGAGTTGAGCACATAATTTTTTATGCGCATCTTCATGTTTCCATCCAGGGTTTTTTATTTTAAGATGCATATAAAAAAGGTGGATGGGAAATCAGATAAATATTACCTTCCAAATCGCTAGTTTTCCATGAAATGCGCTATTTTTACCCATGTAACATGTTTCACATTGTATTTGCTCATTTTTTAGAAGTTGCGAAATAAAAAAAAAAAATAGTTTCTTGTAAATTTCATGTCATATTTTGGTCTGAATAATTTGACGTAAATCACAAAAAAAATAAATAATTTTAAAGGATACAATGAGACAATGTTATTGATTCACAATATATCCTTGTTTAGGACACGTTTATATGTTTAAAAGCTTACAAAAGACCAGAATAAACATGTTATTTAAACATAGGCCTTCAATTTGATTCTTAATGGTCTTACAAGGTCCTAAAACAGAAGCCCTGTGTCTGGGAGAGACCTAGTTGATACAGTATTTTAAGCCAGTTTTAAACCTCCTATACAGCTGTTTCTGTTGCGGTTCATAACTGGGTTTCAAACTAGGTGTACCCAACAATCTTTCAAAATCCCTGATTTGGGGAAGTTTAACTAAAAGAATTACTTCTGATTTGTAGGTAAAAGGAATGGATTTGATTTCGATTTTTCTTTTTAGAAAAATTAACTTACGGTATCTTTTTTTTTTTTATTTCTATATGCATTCACTTTTGATGTGTCCACTATTAAGGAACACGAATCAGGCAACTTCTTCTTTCTAAGAACACAGCTTCCAGCGTAGTGATCAAAACAGCGCTACTAATGTTAGAGATCTCTTCATTTGCTCTTTGTGAACCCCAATGCTCCAGGAATATACCAGAATAATCTCCCTGCTGTCAGATTTCAGACGGGAGCCGAGATTCAGAGGAGATTGTTATCGCAGAACCTCAAGCTGAAAGCCTTGAAGAAGGGCTCGCCCAGAGGCCCGAGGGGAAACTTATCTACTCCATCAACGATCGCCCACCCTGGTACCTCTGCATTCTTCTCGGCTTCCAGGTGAGACACTGTTCATAGAAAGCAGTGTAGAGCATGCAGCTCCTTAGCACAAGCACGAATCTCCTCATTTGAACTACTGACACAGTGGACCTTTAATAGCCTTTAGGGTCAAACCAACAGCTTGAGGTCTGCTCCTTGCATGCCAAGAAAAAGTGGGTGTGTCTGGGACAGAGAGAGTTGCCATGAATCCCTTGATCCGGTGACTAAAGATTAGCTTTAGTCCTTTAATTCCCAGGAGTGCTTCCCTGATGCTTGGTCTGCCATGATCAGCTTATTTCGCCTGTGTTTTTTGGGGGTGTGTACACTAATCACATGTATTGTTTAAACACACTTAGAGTATTGTAGTTGCCCTCCTGCCCCTTTAGCTTTGTTTAGGGGCAACATTTTAGTGTAAAAGTGACTCTTTCAGTCACTCGTCAGGTTTGCTTTTGAGGCTGTCGAGCTTAACCAATGTTTATGTGTTTATTTACAAATTACAAAAGTTTGTGTTGTGGAGAATACATGGAACCATGTGTTGGAATCAGGTTTAATTCATGGATTTTGTTTGTTGGCAGGCAGGTCAAAACTACTCTTTTTATATCATAAGGACAAATTATTAAAAGGTTTTGGCCTGATGACATGTGCAAAAACAGACACAAAAGAGTTTGTGAGGCTGGTAAATCAACAATTCTGACTCCTGTATGTAACGCTTTTGTTGCTATGCGCACTGTAAATTGACACAAGACATGTACTAAATAATAATTTGATTGTATTTAAAAGAAATTCAGACAAACAGAACAAAACATTTATGAGGGTGAGTGCACCGAATGTTCAGATTCAGATTCAGATTTTATTTGTCACATACATATACATACAGAGTACGACGTGCAGTGAAATGTATTTTACAACTGTCCAACCTGTAACCATTTAAGGGATAAAAATAGATAAAAAGAAAAAAATTAAATAAATAATAAGAAAATAAAATAGGTATGAAATATGAGATAAAATAAAGTGCAAAAATACAAGGAATACAATATAATACAAATAATACAAATAAAATAAAAGTACAAAAGTACAGGAGATATGATGTGACGTGCAAGAATGGCAAGTGATATGTGTGTGTGACAAATTGTCACTAAAGTGTCGAAGTGAAAGTGAAAGTCTTTAAAGTGACTTGTGCTGTTGTCCACGGTTGTGCAAACTGTGCGGAGTGTGAGGTGAATGTGTGGAGTGAGAGAAGAAGTGACAGATGGAAGTCTGTGTTTATGTGCCCGGTGTATCCCTGTTTAGGGTCCGAATGGCATGCGGGAAGAAGCTTCTCCTCATTCTCTCTGTGTTTGCCTTCAAGGAGCGGAAACGCTTTCCTGAACGCAACAGTGAGAAGAGTCCATTGTTAGGATGGCTGAGGTCCTTCACAATCTTCCTGGCTCTGGTCCTGCACCGCTTGTTATAGATGTCCTGCAGGTCAGGGAGCTCGGTGTGGATGGTACGCTCAGCTGAACGCACCACCCTCTGTAGGGCTCGCCGGTCCTGCACGGTGCTGTTCCCGAACCAGGAAGTGATGCTGCCAGTCAGGATGCTCTCGATGGTGCCGGTGTAAAAAGACTTTAGCACCTGAGAGGGTAGTTTGAAGTCCCTTAAGCGTCTCAGGTGGTATAGACGCTGCCGGGCCTTCTTCACCAGGGAGTTGGTGTGACAGGACCAAGATAAGTCCTGCGTGATGTGTACACCGAGGTACCGGAAGCTGTCCACTCTCTCCACCTGAGTCCCGTTGATGGAAGCAGGGTTGTATGTTCGCTTCTGCTTTGTACTGAAGTCCACTATTAACTCCTTAGTCTTGCTGACGTTCAGGAGGAGATTGTTCTCCTGGCACCATCTCTCCAGGTTTTTAATCTCCTGTAGGTAGGCCGTCTCATCGTTGTTGGAGATCATGCCCACCACGACAGTGTCGTCAGCAAACTTGATGATGGTGGTGGAGTTAAAAGTGGCCACACAGTCATACGTGTACAGCGAGTACAACAGGGGGCTCAGAACACAACCCTGGGGGGCTCCAGTGCTGAGAGTGATGGAGGATGAGGTGTGATTTCCCAACCGTACAGCTTGTGGTCTGTCTGTCAGGAAGTTGGAGATCCACTGGCACAGAGGTGGGCTGAGACCCAGGACCTCCAACTTCAATGTGAGTGTGGAGGGAATTATGGTGTTGAATGCTGAACTGTAATCAACAAACAGCATTCTTGCATAATTCCCTTTTCTGCAGTCCAAGTGGCTCGTTGTTGTGTGGAGGAGGTGTGAAATGGCGTCCTCCGTAGACCGGTTTTGCTTGTAAGCGAACTGAAGTGGATCCAGTGTGTCTGGCAGTGTTGTAGTGATGAAATCTCTGACAAGTCTTTCAAAGCACTTCATCACCACTGATGTCAGGGCTACAGGGCTGTAAAAGTCTATCCTTTTTATAAAGAGTTCACAATTCTTCTTCTTCTTCGAAAAAAAACTCCAGTTCAGTGTTGGGGGGCTCGCCGTTCAAAAGGAAATCCACAACAAAAAAAAGGAAAAAACACATTAACACATATCACAATTTGCATAACATAAATCAAAATATACAATCATATTGATGAATATTTCATTAAAGAATCTAAAAAATTATATATAATGCATCAAAAAGTTCATTTCATCAAAAATAATCTCATCAGTCAATCTCAAGTTATTAAATCAAAGTCTTATCTTCTTTTCCAGAAAGAAAACACATGCAATTGATCATATACAAACATAAATATAACCAAAGCGGTGTTTGTAACAAAAAGATCAATACGATTCCAAACAAACCAAAATCAAACTGATAAGTAACGTAAACAAACAATCTATATCAACGCCAATCAACAAAGATTACAATTTAAAGCCAATATTTATTGTTTAAACAGGGAAAAAAAACTCTGAAGATCATCAGAAGTCCGCTTAGAATGTGTAAACTACACAGCCGTGTGACGACAGCAGTTTGCGATAGCAGCACAGCAGTCAGATGCGAAGAGAGACACAGGTAGAGCGATCTTGCGCTTAGGAGGCTATTTAAAGGGAAATGGCCCACAATAATAAGGGCTCCCCTAATTAACTAATTAATGTGCGTGTCGCTGGTGTGGGTTACATGTAGGACCCTTGCCTCTTTCATCCAGTGATTCGTTCATCTTCCTGCCCGCTTATTCCCTTTTCGGGTCACGGGGGCCTGGCTTACTCCAGCACACGTCGGGTGAGAGGTAAGGGAGCCTCGAATCGACAACCTTCTAACTGGAAAGTCACAGTAGTACCCACTGCACTACCGTGTCGCCCGGTTCTGAAATCTAAGCTTTAATATGAAAAGTTGAACTGTACAAAACAGGAAAGGAATCTAAAAAGGTCTCCAAGGAACTGGGAAGCGAAGTGGAAAGTGGAGGGTTCTGTTGGTTACTTTTTCCGGACCTTTGTTGAGTGGATCTTTCAAGTTTGTCACATCGAAGTTCTCTGCTCTCGTGTTTGAATATCTAACTCTTACCTGAAACCACTATTACCAACTCTAACCAGAGATGGGAACCAACTGTAGCACTTCAGTTTTGCAGCCGGGTAATATTGGTTCTCTTTTGCTGTCTCCATTGCTCAGAATTCTGAAATTCCGGCGGATGAAAGAGGCAAGGGTCTATCAGGAGTCCAGATACTCAGAAACCGCCAATCAAAACCTTTTGTCAGTTTTTGTGTATGTTATTAAGCCAAAATCACCCTGTGATCAGTAAATAAACACCCAATAAATGGCTTCACCCAACTTCTAATTATGAGTGTTATCATTCATAATTTCTGAAAAATAAACAAAAAAAAATCGTTGATTTTGTTTAAAGATCTGGAAAACTCAAGCGATATAGAGCTGCTACCGTCTGTTGAGTACAGAACTAGTATCGTGAAAAATGTCTCATTTCGTCTGGAATAAAATCACGTAACGCGTTGTTTTGCAGTTATAAATTTTACCCGTTCGCCTCCAATTCCCCAATAATTGTTTTTCATTGAATAAGAATGATTTCAGGTTGCTTCGACACCGCAAATCATCATTAACTGCCACTCGTAGTGAAGCTTCTCCTTGTTAAACTCATCGGATGCTGAAGGTGAGCGCAACATGAGCCCAAGGTGTTCCAGTTACTCATCTGAATGACAGCGAGATCAAAGGCAATGTGTGGAGCGAGAGAAAGAGCAGGAAGGTACACGGGGGACTCACAACAACATGTGAGGTGAGATGATGTGCAGAGAGGAGTAGCCCACCTCCTCCCGCACGCTTGCTTTCATCTCTCCGCCATTATTAAGGGGAGGAAAAGTCTGGTATTTCATGTCAGAGCAGACTCCCGTAGAGCCCTCGACACGGTTCTGCTTTCACTACCGCTGTTTTTGCTGTAATACCCGTCTCTCTTGGGTTTGTGAAATTAAGTTTGATTCAAAACTGTTTTCCACTCTTTTATTTGACTTGTGGGGAAACGCAGCTGTGAGGGAATGAAGCAGAATGGCTGAAAAATAATAAAACAACAGGAACTTTAGGGCTCGCAACGGAAAGCGGGAAAACAACGTAAATTATTTAATTTATCTGTGCCATCGAATAAATTCTCTCGAGCGTATCCGCACTGTAATCACCTGTCAGTGCTACCGAGGTGTTCAGCCAAGATCGACCTCTTCTCTCTCTTTTTTTTCCTCTTTCTCGCAAAGCTCGACAAATTTATGAACCTCACCGCACAGAGTAAAAAGGAGGGCCATCAATTCACAACAGATAGGCCAACATCTGTCTTCCATTTCTCACATGTCTCTCTGGCTCAGTCAGGCCGCATTTAAGATTTGCTACATTTTTTGTGATCATCTGTCTTCCCTCATGTCTCACCTCTCATAACGTGTTGTTTGGGATGAACCTTAACCTAGTGTCATCCATACAAGCTCTTCATTTCTGTCTCTTGCGTCATACAGCATTACATACTGGCTTTCGGTGGCATCCTGGCGATCCCTCTCATTTTAGCGGAGCCGCTGTGCATCAAGGAGAACAACTCTGCCAAAAGTCAGCTCATCTCAACCATCTTCTTCGTTTCAGGCCTGTGTACCCTGCTCCAGACGACCATTGGGACCAGGTACTGGCTTTAACCTTCCCCAAGTGTGTGATGACGTATCCTTATCAAAACTACAGTGAGGTCGATAAGTTTTTGATCCCACATTGAGAGCTCTAGAGTTTTCAGCATAGGTGCGTTTCCAGAATGAGAGACAGAATCTAAAAATGATCACTTGGGTCAAAACAGTGTAATATTTGGTACAGAAGCCTTTGATGACAATCCCTGTAGTTCCTCCATAGTTCTTCGTCATTTCCTTCCTGTTTCCTTTTCAAAGTCGCTATGAAAATGTGGGATGAGTGCCACCGAGTGGCTCTTCTTGCGAAAAAAAGGATCCGATATGGCAATCCAAACTTTTTTTTTTGTTGTTGGCACCACTCGTTCTAGGCTGGGCCACTCCAGAACCTTGATATGGTTTTTACAGAACCGTTCCTTGGTTTTCCTGGCTGTTTGCTTTGGGTCATTGTCATGTTGGAAGACCTAGCCAGTACCCATCTTTATTGATTGAGTAATATTGGGCCCAATATCGCACAATACATGGCCCTCTTTATCATCCACTCCTTGTTGACCTGTCCCCTGTGCAGAAATGGATACACCCCAAAGCATGATGCTTCCATCCCCATGCTTCACTGTACGTATGGTATGATTAGATGATGCCAATCATTGTTCTTCAGCAAAGCACAGAGAATGCATCTAACCACAGGACATTCTATAATGACTCCTCTGGATCGTCCAGATGGTCCCTGGCAAACGTTATTTTAAAACATGACGTCTTTTGTTTATTACTGGTAGTAGCCTTGGAATTAGTGGTCCCAGGTTTCCTCCCGTGTTGTTCGGGGCTGATTCTTTAAAACTCTTAGCACTATTGAAATCCCATGAGGAGAGGTCATCCATGGAGCCGCAGTTCGAGGGACATTGACATTGTTGCGATTGCCCCGTAGCCCTTTCAAGCTTTGTGAAGGTCTACAATTTTGTCTCTTGTGCCTTTCGGACAGCTAATGACCAAACAGGTGATTCTAAATTAGAGTTTGAAGCTGGACTATTTAAACAGGTGCGTCAGAAATCTGGGACCCGAAATACTTGTTTGACCCGGTTATTTTCCAATTTGTTCTTTTAAGATAGTGTCTCCCACAGTGGAAGTGCACCTATGCTGAAAAGTCTAGATTCCTCCATGATTCTAAAGAAGCAAAATCAAAAGGAGATCAAATGCTTATAGACCTCACTGTAGTTGTATAAAATGCGAATATAAAGTGAAGACTAGAATATTTGATTGCACTTGACTACTTTAGATTTCAAATTGTCAGCCCGTAAGTATAGTTCAACAGTGAGACAGAAAAGCAAAATCCAGAAAATGATAGCACCTTAACGTCCTTGAAAATACCATTGTTGAATCGTTTAAATACTGGAATAAGATATGTTCATAATAGTTTACTGCTGCACAACTCCAAGTGCTTTCTTGGGTTCGGGTTGCAGTTCATTGTTTTCTCGGTGACCATTATCCCAGCTGCCTTGAGTTCCTTGATATCACCTCCCTTGTATTTCTTGTGATGAAATTAGTTTAGGTTTCCTCCATTTGCATATAACCTCACCTAGTGCTTTTGGCGAATGTCCTTTAACACACTTCTCTTGTGCACGTCAGTGGGTTCTTCCTTGGCTTCCATGACCAGTTCTTTGATGTTGACCACACATTTTCTCAGCATCTGTGTGAAATACAACAGAGAGCCAAAATCTTGCTGACTCTGGAAAATCAGATTAACTATATATAATCAGATTAACTATAACACTTATTCCTCACTGTGATAAGTGAAGGAAAAAAAGACAAACAATTCTAAACGTATCGCTTCCTAGGCTACAGCCACCAAACCTTGCCAAGATATCTGGTCTGACTCAGCTTGCTTTTAACTTTTCAGACTAGCACCACTAAGGGATTTCTGGGAACTCTGGGAAATTTTCCATTGATTTAACTTCAAAAAGACCACACATGTTCTGTAGCAACCAAACTGTTTACCCTAGCAACCAAACAGTTTACCCTAGCAACCAACTTTTACTGAACTCTTGTCAGCTTTGGTGACTGATGTAGACATGGAGATTGGTTCATACAAATTATAGCGTCGAAGGGAACATTATATTATGTTACCCCCCCCCCCCCCATAACAACCAGAATTTACCATAGCAACCATTTTTGCATATCATTATCTCAACTAAGAAAAATCATGAAATGTTGGGTTGGTTTTTGTTACTCATATCGGCATGGGGAACTTTGTATGGTCACTGAATCCTCCATAGCAACCAAACATTCTACCTTGGTAACCATTCCATTCTGCTAATATAATTACAGTGGCACTTTGTCAAGCCAAAGTCAAAGTTTGTGCAAAATCCAAATTTTTTAAACCTTTTTTTCAGCTAAATCTGGATTGTTTATACATGCCGCAAAAACAGTCATGACCTCTCTGTTCCGGTGAACTGTGTGTCAATCATTCTGCTGACATAAAGACATATGTAGTAATGTAACACTATCACTTGAGCCCCCGGCGATCGGAGATTTCTCTCTTAAAACAAACAGCTTTGTGTAATTATATCTGATGTTTTACAAACACGTGCTTTATGGGATTAGCACTGACTTTTGATCTCATAGAATTAATCCCATAAATGTAGTGTGCCCAACCCTGCAGGATATCATATGAATTCAGGCTGGTGGCATTCTGGCAATTTCACAGAATCAACACATTGTGTGAATGGATTTAGTGTTTTACAGGCTGCAACCCCCCCCCCACCCCCCAAATTCAAATCTAGCAACTCGTGACGTATCTGCGCAGAATTTCAATTTTAAGGTCGTAAAATGAGAAATACGCATTCTCTCATGCAATTTTTGTGATGCAAGTTCTAGTTCTGGTTGCATGGCGTCTGAAATGTCGTTCTAAGATTCTTAATGTCCGTCATTAAAGTGGTTCGGGATGATCACCTACAGAACTGCTCCTAAAGAGCCATCTCCCACATCCAAAAGCACGATGACATGACTGCGAATATAGTGTTTCATCTTTCTCATCCCTTCTCCCAACGCAGTAACTTTCTTTTTATATATATTTGTCGCCAGTTTAGTAACGATTTTGTTCTCTTGGACTCGTTGAATGGAAACGGTGCTTTATTAGCAAATGCAATATTCAAATTGTGCGCATACATTTAATTTGGATTCAAACATGGCTACTGGAAATTTTTATCTCCGATGTTATATTGAAGCCCAACTTGATGCTAAAATGTTGACACAGTGACCCCTAGTGGTCCGGAAGTATGAAAAATGTATAGTTTTGCTCATTCATTTTGAGCCTTTTTGTCCAAGATTCACAATTCCATTTTTCAACATTTATAATTGTGCAAAAAATTTACATTTTGCATAATAATTTAAACAACTTGACAGTTCTCAAAAATGGCAATGGGTCTTTATAGGCAAAACACGTTGTGAAGATTGGAATCTTCAACTTTTCCTGCCTTTTTCAGTCAATAATCCATCTTTTTCACCATTTTTCATAACACTCAGACATTGTTGACGAGAGATGGTTTGGTTTCACATTAAACCACTTGGATGTCTAAATGCATTTGAAGCTCATGCCGAGCATTAATAGAAGCTGTTAAATGCTACTATTGAAGCTTTAATAAACCAACTGCGGTCCTCTCGCCGCGGGGAAGTCGATTTAAAGGCATCTTCAGTTTCAAATACAGTGCTGTGCTTGCTGTAGCTTGGCCCTGAATAGATGTTTCATGTTTATATTCTAAAAGAGGCACGTTTTATTCATTAAAAGTCTGCGAGATGTTTTTTTCTGTACGATCCACACACTATGGATCAGAAAAAAAGGATATTTATTGTTCAGACGTTTAACAACCATGGAACGTGTTCAAGATTCTTTAGAGTGCTAAACTCCTCGTTTACAGTTACAAATGAATCATTCTTCTAAGCCTTTGCTCCAAACCCCACTTTTAGAAGCCCCTGTTTTTCAGACTAAAAACAAGATGTTTCGATTTCACGTTTTTGTTCAGACATTAATCCACCATTGAACTTTCATGTTATGCTAGATTTTAAAATAATTTAGTGCAAGTTTAAACAGGGTTGGATCAGCATTAGAGTGAGAAAGTAATGTCATCGATTTAATATTTCACTTTTGGACGTTTAAGTGCTCCATTAATCAATGGAAAACTAGCCCAGTGTTTTCTCTCACCACTGCCAGTATTTTACGAGGTAGTTAGCCTCATATATAAACTAGGTTCAGAGAAATATGAAAATCCTTCATATCCTCTAAGGTTGCCGATTCTGCAAGGGGGGACGTTCACCTTCATCACGCCGACTTTGGCAATCCTAGCCCTTCCTAAATGGAGATGTCCTGACCAGACTGCTCATGCTCATACGAATGGCTCGGATTCTACCACCCTCCTTCTGGAAAGTGATGAGGTGTGGAAAGTCCGGATCCGAGAGGTATGATAAAAATGTTATTTTCTGACCTGATCCACTTTGAAATAAATCTAATTGAGAAAACATCAACTAGGTCTCTCCCGGACAAAGATTTCAAAGCAGCCTAGGGTTTCAAGAAACTTTATGCAAGTTTAGCTAGAACTGCTGCTGCTTTGAAGGCACCAGTAAAAATTCACTAAATCACGCAATTCAATTATTTTATGTCCAGATCAAAAGTGCAATAATTAATGGAAACATTGTGTTTAAAATATTTAAAAATACTTAAAAATATTTATGTATTTATTACATTTGCAAATAAATGTGTTTTATGTGTCAAAATTTGTAATTTTGTTAAATATATTTATTTACTAATTTTGCAAGAAAATGTGTTTAAAGTTGTGTCTGCAATTTTAAAATTTAAAATATATTTACAAAAATGTGTTTTGTGTTACATTTCTACAATTTACATTTTTTAAATATGTTTATTTACAAAAAAATTCGAGTAAATGTGTTTTGTTTCATGCATCTACAATTTAAAAATTAAAAATTTTATTTATTCGTAGAAATTGCAAGTAAATGTGTTTTATTTTACGTGTTTAAAATGTTAAAATATGTTCATTTATTAAAATTGCAAGTAAATGTGTTTTATTTCCTATGTCTACATTTTAAAATGTAAAATATTATGTGTTTAAAATGTTATTTTATGGGTTATCTTTTCTTTAAGGTGTCCTTGAGTGACATAAATGCATTTTTAATTTTATTGTTGTAAAATTATTTTATTATTTAGCCCCTGTTTTCTTTTATTAATATGTTATAAATAGATGTGCACTTTTCACTTTTATTAGTCATATTTTATTTGGATGATGAAGTAGATCACAAATACTTTTGTAAACTTGCTAAATATTTTTTCTCATAGATTGTTGCTCATAACGTTCTTTTTCTCATTCACACATTTTATTTCTCCATTCTGGGAATAGTTGGAGTAGTTGTATCGTCAGTAGTTGGAGATACTACCGTTTATATTATGAGGAGAAAAACATGTAAGTTGTAAGTACGTGCACCAATTGCATTAAAATGAATGCAATACTTTGTTCCAATTGTAGATCCAAGGGGCTATTCTTGTGTCCTCACTGCTTCAGCTTTTTCTGGGCCTCTCGGGTCTGGTGGGTCTTGTGCTGAAGTTCATCGGGCCGCTGGCCATCGCTCCCACCATAAACCTCATCGGGCTCTCGCTCTTCATCCAGGCCGGCCAGAAGTCAGGAGCCCACTGGGGAATTGCTGCTTTGTGAGTTTCTGGGGGGTTGATCTTCTATGTTCCCATGGCTCCGTGATGTTTTCATTGACATGATGACACGTCACAGTGATACTTCCTTCGTGGATAAGCGTGTGAGGCATTCCAGGTTGAGCATCATGGCCCTCAGACTCTCCCATACCTGGTTTTTCAGAGTAAACAAAGTTTTAATTGTCATGTGTGTTTAGTAAACAGAGTAAACCCCTCGTTCTAAGTCCTAGAACTACCTTTGAGACAGGGTTCTTGAGCACACTGATGAACCTCTCAAACCTATTTTTAGCCCAGTCTTGTTGAAGTGTTCAGTTCAAGACTAAATTATTAGATTACACTCGTTATTTCCTCAGTGTTCTTTAACATAAAAACCTCTATATTCTTCATTTCTCTCAAGCTCCTCCTGATTTGTTGAAACTTTGGATTTTAGTGTATCCCACAGAATTTCTGTTAACTTCTGGGCTTTGTGCTTGCTCAGTGTACTCATTTCACCAGAACTGAGGTTTGCTTTGCGTCATCATGATGCCTGAAGAGAAAATATCGACCAAAACCATTTCTCACCATTTCACTGCCTTCAAAATCGTCTCATCATCTTCCCCTTTTCATGTTTCCTACAACCCTGAGGAGATTACCAGTACCATACACAATGAAACACCACTCCCACCACCGTGCTTAACTGTGGGAATTGTGTTCTTGGGGTTTGATTATGTCTCCCTTGTTTTGTAATGTTAGCATTAGCTTATACTAACTAAAGCGTAGCCTCCTACTTTTTAAAATGACACATTTCCAGTGTTGTCGGATTTAATCATCAGAGCAAATAACGCTTTCAAAGAGGCTCACAATAATATACAAGGAATGCTAAAGATTGTTTATAGTCAGCGTAGGGTTTTAAATACAATTACAGTCATTCTCCCCCTCCCAAAATAATGAGCATTATATGAAAAGTTGTATTTCCAGGCAATTTTTTTAATAACTATAATATTATTTGAGTAAATGAGGAATGTATGGTATTCATACGTGTCATTGTTGGGCTACTTTTTAATTGACTAAATGCTTTTCTGGAGGACTGCTAATTAAAAATCACATTAAACCTAATCCACAATTATAAGCCTCTTCCGCATCCTTAATCTGACCCTCGCTGCTCTTCCCTTTGATTACAGATGACACAGTGGAAACAATTGTTGTAATAAATAAGTTTAGAAGCGCTTCATACAAGTGCATAACACATTTAGGATTTAATCATGCTAATTAAGATATGAATTGTCTGTATGATAAGAGTTTCTGGTCAAATCTGAGCAGTAACGGCATTTTGTTGTCCTTTTTCCAGAACTGTTTGCCTGATTCTTCTCTTTTCTCAGTATCTGAGTAAAGTGGAACTTCCTCTTATCACTTATAAGGACAAGAAGTGGAAGATCTTCCAGTACCCTCTTTTTAAACTATTTTCTGTGAGTGCCTTTTATTTAATTCTGTTGAGCAACTGACCAAGGGGTTAAAGTGTATTTATAAACAATAAACAATACTTTTATATGGCAATACAAAATACAATGATAATAATCGTTTGTCTGATAATTTTAGTTACTTTAAGTTTTAGATATCTCCAAATATTTCAAAATGGAGGAATATAACAGTTTGTGAAAAAAGTTTAGATATCTCTTAATTTCCATTACGACTAGTCAAATAAACATTGTAGGTGTATTCAATTCATGATATGTCTCGTATTAATCACACTATGGACATCGAGCACCTCCAGCGTCATCGCCTCTCATTGGCCAGTTGCAGTATGACCTACGACCAATCGTTATTTAGGAGATCTGTTTAAAAAGGAATTGTTAAAATTACAGAACAATACAGGCAATTTAACGAATGAAAACCACATCATAAAGACCAATGACCACCAGGTGGCACTATGATTAGAGTAATTTTGGTCAATGTTCTTGTTGCATATGTCAAAATTGGTATAGAATAAAACAATTAATGAGCTATTGTTTGATGTAGTGTTTCCTGTGACCACCTGGTGGCACTATATCCAAGAGTTTACTTTGTAGATGTGTTCAGACATGTGCCGTTAATATAGTTGGTAAATTTGGGACTGATCAGACATTGTTATGAAACTGTTAAAATGTCGACTTTTAATGGCTGCCATGCGTATGTAGTTTAACGAAGTCCTATATGCCTTAAGAAAAGACTGATAGAGTTTGGAGATAAGCAGATAAAATCTCTAGAATGGGTTTGGTAAAGTTTGACACAAGCAAATTTTTTATGGCAAAATTTCAAAGTCAAAAGTTTTTTGCGAAATAGACGGCTTCCTGTCAAATTCGGCAACGCAATCCATATTATTTATATTTAAGTCTTTGTACTCTACACGTGTGTTGCATTTCAGTCGCCCATGACAAACGTGCTAGGTGGCACTATAGAGTCATTTTTCATCACTCATCTCGTTTGACCAGTTCTGACGTGCGTGAAATTCAGTGACTTTTCAAGCCCTTTTAGGCCCTCAGAAACGCACCGAAAGTCGAAAATGATTACATTCGGAGGTATATTACAATTACAACTAGTCAAATACAGTAAAATAACCAGTAAAAATAAGGTTCAGACTACAATTTTGGGTCATTGAGCAACCACAAGCTACATGAAAATAAACTTATTTTTAAACTTCGACATTGTCCCTAACAGTTGAATTAGGCGAAAATCATTCTGTAGCAAGCCACAAGGGGGCGATCGCTGCAGTTTGGCTTCACTCGGACGGCCGTGGTTACTGAAAATCCCAAAGTAGACCCTCACTAGTCTTTTTATTCTAGTATATGGTCAACTGTATGGATAATAAATGTGTAAAACATCTTTCATGTCACAGCAGGAATAGTAAGTAAAAGGATGTTTTCCAAATGCTTTGCGGCTAATCGTGGACTATATGTGATCATTAATACGTTTGATAGAATCATCAACTATCATTATCATAATTAGCTTTTGGTTTGCTCTGCTTTAATGTGATTTCAAAATGTTGCTTGTTTCCGAATATAAATCTTTCCAGTGTAGTCAGTAAACAGTTACCATCGATTACATAAACGCAATGTAATCTGTCAGATGTGGGTTCTGAAGTAACTGCGTGATTAAAATACAGCCAAGTTTCTGACGATTCTGGCAAAAGAGTTATGGGAAAGCATTAAGTGAAAATAATAGTTTCAAGCTTTAGTGTTTTCAAAAACAGACCTGTCTCAGGGGAAATGCTTCCTGTGTCACTTTCTATAAGTTTGAGGTAACGAATGAGCTCCATTACTAATCCAAGCAATGAAATGTAACTGGCACCAGGTAGGTTCATAAATCAAGCTTTCAAAACATATGGCGTTGGGGAAAAGATGCTTTATGGTAACGCGTGTTGTGTTTTGTGAACAGGCTTTGTTTGGGATGTGTGGAGCCTGGTTGGTTTGCTTCCTGCTCACTTACTTCAATGCCCTTCCCTCGTCTCCCAGTGAATATGGATATCACGCCCGGACAGACATCAACCTCGATGCTGTAAAAAGTGCTGCCTGGTTTTATCTCCCTTACCCAGGTGAGCTATTTCAGTCCTATTTTTAATTTTTAGCAAACAGTTAAGTTCCTTTCTTACTCTAGTTGTTTTAGATTTCATGGCCACACCCCCTTAAGCACGCACCGAAATTAAAATGCTGATTTAATAACGCTGATTGTTATTGTTTTGTAGCTTTTGGTGCATTTTTGAGGGCACAGAATGTCACGCACACAAATTTACGTCTGATTCGCGTTCGAAAGTGGGTGTGGCAAAATGGCTCTATAGCGCCACCAAACATTTCAGGTTATTGTGCGCTAACAGTTTGTCATAGGCTAATGAAACTTGGCACATACATTTAGGCTGCCAAGACTTAAAAATAAGTAATATGAATTGCGTTTCCGAAATCAACAGGAAGTCTGCTATTTCGTAAAAACTTAATATTTTGCCATCAACTGGAAGTTGCTAATACCTATACCATGCAATGTCAGGTTCAAACTTGTCATACGTGTTAAGAGTCCATGTTTGAACATTTCTATATTGCAAACTACATTGTCAGGAATAGCGCCACCTAGTGGAAATTCAACGCAAAAAATGCAATTAATCAATTCTTATAGGAACACTTGCACAAAGTTGGGGAATTTGTGGGATTATTGTCAGTTGTGTGACCAATTATACCAAACAGCTGCTAGTTATCATTCGTAACGTGTAGATTGAAACCCAGTCATGAAGTAAAACAGAAATTTCTGAGCGGGGGCCTTAAAACTGGGTAAGGAACAGCCAAACTGTGCTACTAAGGTGAGCTTGAGAAAAGGTCTTGTCAAGAATTGGCAAGATTGAGTACAGCAACAAGATACAAGGTAGTAAAACTGCATCAACACGGTCTCTCCCAGACAAAGATTTCAAAGCAAACTGGAGCTTTAAGCTAATTTGAAGACGCCCACAAGAAATGGTGAAGATCATAAACGCAGAGATCGACAAAGGAAACATGCAGAAGACAGATCATGTCCCTTCAAAATGGAAGATGTCTAACAGTACCATCAGCTTGAAGAGTTGCAGCCAGATAAACATGCATATGACCTGAAAACAAGGCCAAGTGACTGAAATAGTCACAAAAAACATAGGAACTGGTGTGCAGAAAATTTTCAGGAGGTGATCTTGACTGATGAGTCTGCAGGCAAAAGTTAAGCATGGTGGAGGTTCCTTTAACATTTGGGGCTGAATTAAGATTTGGTGCAGACAAATGGTGTTCTCAATGGTGAGAAATACTTTTTAGCAGGACCATTATCCCAAACATACAGCCAACTGTATTTCACATTTTTTAACACTTCCATTTTTAAAAGCATTCTGTGTTTAAGGAAATGTTTCACACCTGCCCAAAATGTTTGTACTGTATATTGCAAAATCATTTATGCTGTTGGTAAGCGAAATTTGAGAGGTATTTCAGTAAAGTAATTTTAAGGTTTTCAAAAATGTGTGTCAACAGATTTTATTGGACACTATTGGAATAAATCTACAATTTATTTTATATCACGAATTTAGTATAAAATCATGATTATATTTTTCTGAAGTTGTAAACTTTTTAAGCAAAGCCGTAGTGAAAATATCCCCTGTTTTGAAATGCTTAAAATTTGCTAAATTAAAATATTATCACATACATTTATCAAAACGTTGAATCAGTTTTAAATGAAAGGGAGGTGCATGGTTTGAAGACTGCAGAATTGTGAATTAATTATGTGGCTATGTTTTCAAGGCTTTATGCCGAAATAACAATGACACATTGTTAGTGATAGACTAGCTCTGAAAATGCACAGATGATGAGAGATTGATGCCTATGGGTGAGTTCCATGAAAGTGTGCAGAATAGCTTCTTGTAGTTTAGCCTGAGGAAATTGTCAGTCACTGTTACTCACTGTATGTATAGGGTAATAATGCCTAATTCAGGGAGTTTCTTTGGTCCCCACTCAACTCTTTACATTCTTTCTGTAGGTTTACGGAATGCTTTTATTTCAGCTAGGTATTAAAATCCGCCTCAAGGTTTTTTTTTTTTTTCATTCATTTTCACTTTAGAAATTCATTTGACCTGGGGCTTCCGTGTTGAGGGAAGGGGTATTAACTCTTCAGGTGTTTGTACAGGTTTGACTGCATTAAAAGTTCCTGAGCTCAGTCAGTCTTTTATATTGATCCACTTTAGTGACTTGAGACATCAACACTCCAGGCAGTTATTTGAGAGTAAAGAAGCAAGGGGAACAATTTACTTCCCGGAAAGTCACAATAAATGTAAAAGCAGATTCTTTTAAACAACAACGGCTGCCTCGTGGGAGAAAAAAAAAGCTCTGTCCAATAATAACAACGGTAAGTGCAAAAGCTTGCGCAAAAGAAAGAGTGGTGGTCAAAAAAACACCAGTACAACTGTAAAAGAACAGAAGCAGCAAAACAAGACAAAGTCAGAAACAAGGGAGCAGTGTAGGAGAAAAAGTTGCTGTGAAAACCAGCAAAGTGCCAGAAGAAAATTACAAAACACAAAAGCAAAACAGGGGTCTTTTACTGAGAGCAACACCATCAAACAGCAGCGCGAGAGAGCAACACCGTCAAACAGCAGGCGCAAGAGAGCAACACCGTCAAACAGCAGCGCGAGAGAGCAACACCGTCAAACAGCAGCGCGAGAGAGCAACACCGTCAAACAGCAGGCGCGAGAGAGCAACACCGTCAAACAGCAGGCGCGAGAGAGCAACACCGTCAAACAGCAGGCGCGAGAGAGCAACACCGTCAAACAGCAGCCCCGAGAGAGCAACACCTTCAAACAGCAGGCGCGAGAGTGCAGCAACAGCCACTATATAGAGGGGCTTCATCAATCAGGTATCTTTTGGAAAAAAAGAGCCTCTATTGTACATCGTCCTCTAGAGAAACTAAGCTGACATGGGGAAACATGACAAATCATCTCTGTGAAGCTGCCTATGTTACCCTGCTGTCACTGTGGAAGTACCATATTACCTTTGACAATAATGTATATGATACAAAGGGTAAATGCACAATTTATAAATCCTTCAGGGGTTCACAAAGTGCATGATTTGGGTTACACATACACCTGATTAATAGGAAGAACATCATTACCAAGCAGAGTTCTGAGGCACACTTAACTAAAAACATGTTCAGGAGATGCTTGTGAAAGATGATGCCTGCGCAACGATCAGTTTACTGTCCATCGCTGGACGGCTAACTTCACTTAGATTGATTAGCGAATTATCTTTTTAAACGTGTACATTTAGCTAATATTTTGCTGTTGAAATTGGATCCAGGGGAAGCATGTGAAGATCGATGAAGTAGGTTTTAAACTAAATGATATACACAATTAACCTGTCATCAACAGTCATGAGGAAACATTGGCCTTCCTCCCATCCCCAGATGTTCCCTCAGAATCACTATATTCAAAGCATGTTTGGGAAGCCAGCAGCACACTAGTGGTAATCAGAACTATTTCCTCTCTTTGATGAATAAATGCACTGGTTACCAGTGTGTTCATTTGAGACAGCGCTATAAGGTTAACAATAATAAGATTGACGATCGAGTTTGTGCAAAAGGACATCCCTATTTTAAGTCCTATATGTGATCTCGGGTCATAAATAATATCAGCTGCGTCTTGGGGTCACAAGGTTCTGCTGGTGCCTATCCAGCTCACATTGAAGGAAAGGCGTGGAACATCCTGTTCAGGTCACATTCACTCATCATTCACTCCAGGAGCCAGGTCACCAATGCATCTGAAGCATGTTTTTAAACTGTGGGAGAAAACTGGAGCACCTTGAGGAAACAGGGAGAACACGCAAACTCCACTGATGGACAGGCAGTAGCACTAATGTTATCAAGATAGGAAAAAGATGCACTTCTGAATAGTTTTTTTCTACTGCAAACCTGGACGATTTTTCCCATCATTACCACAAATCTTATAAGATTTATTCTTTT
This sequence comes from Danionella cerebrum, assembly GCA_007224835.1. Classification (NCBI taxonomy): domain Eukaryota; kingdom Metazoa; phylum Chordata; class Actinopteri; order Cypriniformes; family Danionidae; genus Danionella; species Danionella cerebrum. The sequence continues at coordinate 128,829 of SRMA01026870.1, read as the reverse complement.
GGAACACAAAGCGTTGGGTCTGTGTTTCTTAAGCGTTGTGCATCAGGGTTAAAGTTTAATGAGATTACTTGTACCGGGGGATTTTATCATCTTCATGAACTCGTTTTTTTTTTTTACCGGCCACATTATTAGGTACACCTTGGTATTACCAGGTTGGACCCTCTTGCCTTCTAGTCTGCCTTAGTCCTTCATGGTATAGATTCTACAAGATACTGGAAACAATTTTCAGAGAGTTTGCTCCATATTAACACGAAGCATCAGTTCAGTCGGCTGCATTTCCATGATGCAAATACTCATTGTCATGTTCAAGAAACCAGTCTGAGTTGACTCGATTTTTGTGCACTGGGAGTAGCCATCAGAACATAGGAGCACTGTGGTCATAAAGGGATGGAGATGGTCGGTAACAATGCACAACATGGTCCTCAATAGGTGCTAATTGATCAAGTATCCCCCACACCATTACACCACGACCACCAGCCTGAACTGTTGATACAATGCAGGATGTATCCAAGCTTTCATGAAGTTAACGCCAAATTCTCACTCTACCACTTGAGTCCCTCTGAATATACATGTCTCCTCTTTTTTCCTAGATCATTTCCTCTCTGTCTGCTCTGCCCTCTATGTTTTAATGTTAAAGCGGCTTGCCGCAACCCTTTGGTCCTTCCACCCTTGTCTTCCTAGTCTTTTCTTTAGCGCTCTTCTTTCCCCGGATTGTATTCACCTGCTCCCTTATTAACAATTATCTGCTCTGGCATTCTCTGTCTAGTAATTATTTTTTGTGCTATTTATTCTCTGCGTCTTCCTCACTGTAGCGCTGGTTTATTGTGCCGTATGTTCCCAGTTGTGCATTATGTGACTTAATATATATATATTTTATCAGTCTTCATGCCAGTTATTTCTTTCTGCTTAGTTTATTTATAGTTGTCTCTCCCCTGGAGAAAGGATATGGTTTTCAGTTTTTTTCCCCTCGTGGGTGTTTCTTTTGTACTTTTGTTTTCATCATTTAAAAAATTCTTCCCCCCCAATCTCTCGCTTACGAGTTTATTCTGAGACTCACATTTTTCCAATATTTGGTTAGTCGCTGCAGATTAAATTCTCAGTTTCCTGTTATTAGCTGACAGGAGTGGCAGTCGGTGTGTTCTTCTTCTTCTGCTGCTGTAGCCCATACACCTCAACGGTCTACATGTTTTGTGTTCAGTGATGCTCCCAAGTGGTTAGAAGAGTTGCTGTTGCCTTTCTATCAACAAGGATCTGCCACTCACTGAAACACTGTAAACTCTAGAGATGGTTGTGTGTGAAAATCCTGGTGGATCAGCTGTATCTGAAATACTCCGACCAGCCCGTCTGGCAACAGCAATCATGTCACATCACTTAAATCACCTTCCTCTTCCGTTCTGCTGCAGATCGTCTTAACCATGTCCACAACGAGCAGTTGGACAGGTGTACCTAATAAAGTGGCCGTTGAGTGTAAATGTGTATTGAATGCTGTTTTCATAAAATAATGTTTTTTTTTTGTTGTTTTTTTCCTATTAGGTCAGTGGGGTTTACCCACAGTGAGTGTGTCGTCGGTGTTGGGAATGATGGCTGGGGTATTGGCATCGACAATGGAGTCCATTGGAGACTATTATGCTTGCGCTCGTCTCTCTGGAGCACCTCCACCACCCACTCATGCCATTAACCGTGGCATTGCAGTGGAAGGCGTAGGTTGCATCTTAGCCGCTCTGTGGGGTAGTGGTAATGGGACCACCTCCTACAGTCAGAACATCGCTGCTCTGGGAATTACAAGGGTAGGATTTCTCTCTCGTTGTTGATTTTAGTTAAACAGTGTATTTTTCAGGATAATATCACACCAAATGACATCGATCACATCAGCTATGTTTTTAACCCTTTTTAGCTCATTTTGAAATGTTGCATTTAAAAAAAAACAGTATATGCAACAAGAATATGTAATTTTGATAAAATATTGCCTATAAATACAGGTGCATCGAATCATAATGTGATCTTCAGTGTTGTGCAGGTGTAAATAAAGAACGCTTTCAGAAATATTAACAATTATTTATTGTTGTAAATCTAAATGAAATCAGTATTTGGTGTTTGTACTTTTTGCCTCTTGGAACACTTGCACAGTCAGGGATTTTTTTAGGGATATATCCACCAACTATACCAAAGAGCTGCTAATGATCATCAATTTCTAACAAAATTTGAAACCCAGTCATGGACTGAAACAGAAACAGCTGTGTAGGAGGCTTACAATCAAGTTAGGAACACCTAGACTCTGGTACCAATGTGACAGTTTTTTTGTTGTGGTGAGATTACCTAAATTGGACGATTAAGTAAAATAAAGGCAAAAATGTTATAATCTGAATTACATTTTTTGCTTAAACTTATGCATTTGTTTATATAATTATTGCGCACTTTCCTTTAATCTCATTATCTTTATTTCCATACTTTGTTTGCGTTCTTTGTTTAAAGGTCTAAAAGTGTACAAAATTTGTTTTTATTTTCGAATGGCAGTTTATACATTGAAACGTATGAATTCTTCATATTGTTATTTTGATTATTTGTTGAATATTGTGATGCTTATTGTATCATGTACATTATATTGTGATATGATTTGTATCGTGAGCAGTGCACATTGTTATACCTCTGTGGTTTTAGGTTTTAAAATTGACCCATTACAGACGAATGCCATGCCACATGGGATTGGCGAGTGTTTTTTTTTTTTTTTTGACGTTTTAAATTTCACTCTATGATTTTTCTGTACTTTGTTTTTTTTTTACTCAGCCCCTGTTTGCAGAATGTTATATCAGAAAAGTGTCCCTGTTTTATTTCTTAATGAGGAAACTGGAAAATTTTGAAATATTACAAAATAAATGTTAAATGACACTTTTACGTCATAGTAAACCTTTTAAGTAAGTTCAATAATCACTTTGAACATGTAAACATACTATAAAAAAGCAACTTTTGCTGTAATACGATTCTCTTCCTTAAACAATGAGCGTTTGTATTTTTTTTTTTACTGCCAAAAGTTAAGAACGAACAATTTTTATGACAAATGCAAAATAAAACTTCACAAATCCCCCAAAAAAGAAAAAACAAGGTCAAAACTTTGCAAAATACAAGCCATATCACAGGTGTTGTACTTCCAAGGGTTATCCCTTCTTTTCATCACTAGATGGCACCGATTTGGTGTGTGTAAAATGAAGCTGAAAGACTATTTTCTCACATTTTAATATGAATTATTTTGCAAATTATTTGTCGTGTTCCTTTAAAACCAGAAATAATAACCTTTTTGAAACCTCCACATATTTGAAATTAAATGTCTACAGGAACCATGTCATTCCTATTTAATTAAAGGCCTTCGCTGTGATTGGCACATGCACCGGTGCGTGCAGACACTTCTAAGGGTTAATTACCAGCTCCTTAAATGATAACCTAAAAAAGAGGCATAATGGTGCAAAAAATGATTTCCAAAACTTCTGTGCATTACAATTAAAGTCAGAATTTACTTGCAAAGAGAAACATGCAGCATTTTGAGTTCACTGCTAGATTATTTTACTATAATTTGTTTGGTCGAGGTCAAATAGTACATGTGGCCCGAGAGCAGAAATGAGTTGAACGCCTCAGCTCTACACGATTGACCCATTTCCATCCGTCTGAAACAGCTTCATTGTAACACGACATAAAGGTTTTCATGAAACATCTGCTGCGCAGCTTCTTCAGAGCCGTGTCGTAAGATCTGGCCACTGTTTGATCCGTAGCGGTTGTTTATGGAAATGATTTTTTTTAACAGACTCTCCATGTTCACAAATAGTTTGGTCTGGGGGATTTGGATCAGATGAGTTTCATATGTCAAACCCGTGTTTTGTGCCAGGTTGGCAGCAGATTGGTGCTTCAGACGGCTGGGCTTCTTATGATCATCTTGGGACTCTTTGGGAAATTCAGCGCAATCTTTATAACCATTCCAGACCCAGTTATCGGTGGCATGTTTCTCATCATGTTTGGTATGGTGGCAGCTGTGGGAATTTCCAATCTGCAGGTACGTCCGTTTTACGCGAATTTCAACACGTTTTATGCAGAAATAAATGCTAACTGTGAGATGTTTTTTATTTTCTTGCAGTATGTGGACTTGAACTCCTCCAGGAATCTACTGATTCTTGGCTTCTCTACTTTCAGTGGTCTTGTTCTGCCATCCTGGTTTCATTCGAATCCAGGCACGATCAATACAGGTGAACGTAAAGTGAAAGCATTTGTTTGTCGTGGGGGTGTTTTCAGCCTCTTCAGGGTGATTTTGAGTTTGGGTTAACTTTTTCTTCCTATTGAATTATTTTTGGTGGAAAATGTTATTTTTACCCATATTTTAAGCAAAAATTTCCACTCTTTTTCACATTTCTCTACAGCCACTTAAAGTGCTGTAAAAATACATCAAATCAATATTACTTTTCACATTTTTTGCATAAATCTCTTCATCCATCTCAGGTCTAATCAAAAGAAAGTTTTTTTTTGGTTTTTCTTTACTTCAAATCCAGGATTTTTACTCTTTAATTGCAAACACTACACAATGTCTGATTACGGGAGAAAAAAAGTTATTTTTTACCCTTTAACACAGTGTTGGTCATGTCAAACACCAGTAAAAACATTGGTGTTCGTGGATTTGAAGTTTGTGTGCCACCAGATTTTCATTTTTTTGCTCCCTCATCAACTTTTCTTATAACAACCTTTTTTGATTGCAGTGCCATCACATCAAATCTCACCAAAATCTTTTCAACAAGAATTACCACCAACAATCAAGAATGCATCATTATTTGGTGTCATGGCTCTTCCATCACATCAGGGTTAGATTAAGGGTGGTACAGATGTTGAGTACTTGCAGACTGTCACTGAGCATCTCCTGATAATAATTTCAGCCCGCTTTAGATTCAGATTTTAGTTTTTTTTTCTCCATCTTTTCACAATTTTTCAAGATGCAACTATTGTTTACTTTTTTAGATGATATGCAGAATTTTTTACTGTGATTAATATTTTATAGACTATGTGGTTCATTTGTGAACATAAGTGTGATATGTCTTAAATTTAATTCTTAATGGCCTTAAAAGTCTTTCATTTGTCGTTGTGAAACCTGCAGAAAACCTAAAATAAAGTTTGTCTTCTTTGTGAAAAGTTCCAAAAATGGAAGCAACAAATAGCATGAAATATATCCAGTCAGGAGTAAATCAAACAATATTAGGGACGAGGAGAGATCAGATTTCATTAACCAGATGTTGAATAGGGTACTCAAGTTTTACTCATAGTTTTCTTCTTAAAAGGGTATTTTAAATGTATTTTATCTCTTAAACACATCTTGGTAGAATACCCTATTCATAATTCCATGAGGAAAAAGTGTCTGACTGGACAAGATCTGAGGGCTATTATTGCTATCTCAAAAGGGCTAATAGCATTTATACCAAAGTCAGACTTGTGCTGGAAATTATAATTTAGTTTGGAAATGTTAAAGTTTGAGTTTTTATATTGAAATACTAATAACATTTTAAAATGGAGAAGAAAAGATAACGTGCTGCATTCATCTACCTGTAAATTTTTGACCAAGTTTCCTGTGACTTTGGAGCTCATATATCCCCAGAACATCAGTGACCCGCCTCCGTGCTTCACAGTGGGGATGGTGGTCCGTTCATAGACTCTTCTCCAAATGTAGCGTTTATAGTTGGGGCCAAAAAGTCTCATCACTTTAAATACCTTTGTTCCAGAAGTTTGGAGCTCGTCTCAGAGCTGTTTGGCAGATTGTAAACATCTACTTTTCTTTAAGCAACTCATTTTTTTAAAGTTTTTGGGGGGTTTTCTTTGCATCCCTTCTTTGCAAAACAGAAATCTTTGTTGGTTTCAATCAAAACCCTCACTTCCCACTTCATCATCAGAGTTTAAACACTGCTGATTGACATTCCTAGCCCCTTGGTTGTCCTTTTAAATCCATTTCCTGTTTTGGTCAGTTCAACCTTTTCCCGTAGATCCTTTGACGTCTCAGAATTTAGAAAAGTCAGCACATCTTTGGAGGATAGAGGCAAGGGTCTATCAAAATGTTTAAACTACAACGGTAGAGTTAAAGTACGTTCAAAAATCTGAGCCCAAAACCTATGCATTTATCAGTTTTTTTCCCTCAAAGAAATTGATTAAATTGAATAAGTTTGTTCCAAAAAGAAACAAGTAAAAAGAAATGCTCAAAAAAGCTTTTAAAAAATTTTATTAGAAGTTGGTTCTCAAAGTTCTTGGAACGTATTCCGGCTCTTTTTGGAGGGATGTTCAAATGGAGTAAAGGGCATATCCTCATTGCAAAATGGACATATTTGGGGGAAAAAATATTTTTTATATTTTTTATTTTTATATTTCATATTTGTGTTCACGCCTTATTAGAATATCATCATAAACACAACGATGGTGTAGGTCATTCGGTGCAAGTGGCACATTGTAAGCTTATCCACAGCGGTGAGAAGCCTTGTCTGGACTCTTGAGGTTAGGGCGACTTATCTGCCAATCCTCTTTACAAGTCTCCGTTTGACTCTGCTGTAATCTCTCCCCTTCACTTCAACCTGAAGCTTTCGTGTAAAAACCATTGGACCCCTTTTGACATCCGGGACCTTCCACCCTTTCCGTGAACTTTGTCCTCATGTTGGTCCCAAGAGTTGTATTAAAACTGCTTAAAACGAGGTTGCTTCACAATCAACAAAAGACCAATAGTGCTTTATCAGGGGCCCTTTTAAGCAGTTTATTGACAGGCTTTCAGGAATTAGTGATCTAAGCTGACACATTGAACTCCTGACCAACGCTTGCTGTGTTGGTCTTGTCATATGGGCGATAATTAGTCAAGGAACATCCATCCACCCAAGATATCTTATAGCAGGAGTTTTTACACCCGCACCAGCGTAGATATGGATGCATTAGACATCTGTCACTCCCCGCCCCGGCTCTCAATGATAATCTCAATGGTTTTGCTTCTGTCAACAGGCGTGCAAGAGCTGGATCAGCTCATTATGGTCCTCTTCACCACCCACATGTTCATCGGCGGATTCTTTGGTTTTGTTTTGGACAACACCATACCAGGTACCTCATCAAAACATTATTGTTGGGTTCGGTAATCTGCAGGGGCAAGCTGTGGTCAAAAGATTTAGCCTGCGAGGCATTTGCGAGCTCTCGCTCCAGTTCTTTTCAAGCCCCAATGAAATGCACATCTGCAAACAGAACAGGAAATGCTAATGAATGCGCTCTCAAAAATACACACGGTTTGGAATCACATTGGCATCGTGTTTTCTACAAGGTAACCAAACTTAAGTCAAGTACTGCAAAAGAAAAGATGAGTTTCAAAAAAAGAAATAAAAAAACACCCTCTTATTAGAGATCACCATCATTCTAGACACTTCCTCCCTACTCTACGCTCAAGCCTTTCACCACAGCATCTCAATGGGGTTCAAGTTAGGAGACAGAACCAGTCAGAACCCCTCCCTGACCGCCTGGTTCAATATTGTTGTATGTGTGTTTTCATTTCCCTCTTACAGAATTCAACTGACCTGAAATTTCAAAATATTTGCAAACTTTTTGTTTGTGGCAAATACCACATTTTTTATTTTCGAGTTCAACAATCAAGAATTTTGTTATTTGATGGGTATATACAAGCCCCTAGTTCAACAATGAATCTAAATGGGTAAAATGCAGACCCTCATTCACCAAGGTATCTGTAAAAATGAGCTTGGACTTGAGTCACCGGCATGTACGTATGTGAACATATCTTTTCTGCTTTAACAAAAATGAAAACAGAATGACCTCCAAGACTTTCTTGTGGAAACGATTTAAGACATTTCTTGATATTTCCCAAATCCCAGTAGATCAGCAGTTTCTGAAAAACTCAGGCACCAAAAACCAAGACGTTCAGTCACTTAAATCACCTTCCTTACCCATTTGGAATTGAGATGCTGCCGTGTGATTGGCTGATTAGACATTTGTGTTAACGGGCAGTTGGACAGGTGTACCTAATAAAGTGGCCAGTGAGTGTATATTTTTTACAAGCGCTTTGATAGATGCATAATATTGCATACACTTTTTCGTACATACTAGGTGTTCATAGCATCGAACAAGTTAAATAAATTAGAACTTTTACGAACACTCAAGCTAAAACAGAGCTTCAGACGTTTGTGTGCTTTGCATTTCCTCTAATTCTTCAATTAAAAGACTTTTGATATTTAATGGAAGTTAATGGATGGGGGAAAATTGAGGATTGTGAGGTAAAATCAAACTAATCACTTCAGTTCATTGATTTTAACCTTTAGAAGTCTCTGCAAGCACTGGTGGGTGTGCCAATTACGGCGGCTGTTTTTAATAAAGTATGAATGACAACCCACTTATTGTTTGATTTTTATTTAAAATTATCATTTTCAAAAACGTTTGAAATATTTTTAGTTTTAAACCACATAATTTGACTGTAAATCAGTGCCATCTAGTGGTGAAAAGAAGGGATAACCCATGGACTTACAAGACCTGTGATATGGCCTGTGTTTTTCAAAATTCTGGTTCAGGAAAGATTTGCCTATTTTATTTTTTTTTTGTGTGTTAAAGACCTCGTCTTTACTTTTTTGGAGGGGATCTATGAACTTTTATTTTGTCAACACTTTTTTTCCCAGTAAAAATAGAGTTCATTTGCATCTTTGGAATTATTGTGTTATGTAGTTTAAAAATATGTTCCATGTTTATACGTTTATATGTTCATATAAAAAAAATAATTATGCAATTATATGCGAGGATCATTTTATCCTCACGTATGTTTGATTTATTGCAGACCCAAAAAAAGAGGAGAGTGATGTTCTAATTGGTTAGAAGCAGGGCACTCTATTTGTTCTCTAGGAGGTATGCTATCTTCTCTTTCCAATGGAAGATCTGCTTTTAGACCAGACAGATCAGCAAATGTTGGTCTGGGCTTTCACGTCACATCACATTCTGTTCTAAATTGTTTTACGAAAATGTTCCATTTTGACAACAGTGCACCCATTGTTGAATATGTGATTTTCTTGATCAGATTTGCCTCATCAAGATCAACCTTCATTGTGATCATGATGCAACAATACTGTATTTTCCTATACACAAAGCTGGCTATCACCATTTTCCCTCAGCTCCCATGCTCCACTCATCAAATAAGCTCCCATTTCTCCCATCGCATACTCTATTGCTACTTTTACATGACTTGTTTTGTGACTGCATAGCCCGTCTTGTGTTTTCGGGGGCTTTTCCATCACATTCTCTACCCTTTATTTCCGTACCCGTTTGGATGAGGTTCTAACAGCAGGCTAAAGTGATTCTCTGATTGGGAAAAGCCTAGCACAACTTCCTGTTGATCACTGACTGGTAAGTTGTCGACCTCACTGATTGGCCAGAAATACTAATTAGTGCATTACAGTGAGCAACACAAAATGCAAATAGCTTCCACATAGCTTCATAATAGCCACTGAACACAAGTGCAGACATTTCTTCTGATCACAGAAGCAAGAGCTCGATTGTGCGATGTGAAAGATAATTTTGCGTTCGGTTACATTCGCTTTGCGTCTTTGAGTCACAATCTAACATGGCCGGTTGAGTGAAATAAAAGCACCCCAATTGCCCTGCTGAGGATGGCAGCAGTATGATTTTTTTACTTCAACCCCCAATGTAAACTAAATTTTTTAAAAATGTTTTCTCGTAATCAGACAAGATTAAGAATGAAGGCAGAGCTCTGGATCATGACTCCACTCTCCTTATCAGGAAGTTGTGTGGTTATGTAAAAAGATCTTTCAGGAACTGAGAATGCCAATCAGCCGGGTTCATTTTCTGCTACAACCGCAAGAAAAAATAGTAAGGGATACTAAGAAAAACCAACAAGTAACTGCAGCTGAAATACAGGGCTCTCTGAAAAAATTAAGCGCGCTGTTTCACGGAGCACGATGAGTCGACATGAAAGGAACACCATCCCCACTGTGAAGAGTGAAGGCGGGTCACTGATGTTTTGGGGATGCCTCAGCTCCAGAGTCACAGGAAACCTAGTCAAAATTGAAGGGAAGATGAATGTGTTCTCAAAGGATACTGGAGGAAAATGTGAATATCAGCCGTATCCGGACCATAATCCGGACTTTGGGAAACCCTATCTAATGGGGTTAGCATCAGTAATGCGGCTTACTACCCTCCAATTCTTTGGTGTCTGACGCTAAAGGTGCAGAACCATGGAAAAGAAATATATCCATCCTGCCACTCATTCCTCAGTGGAAGCCAGAGCTCTTTGATTTCCTGTCTCCTGATGCCCAGCTCTATACGCTGTGGGTTACAAGAACTCCAGCGAGGCCCAAACTAACGGACCACAATAACAGCCAGGAAGTTCTGATGTGGGCCTCAAGATCAGCGTGGAGTGCAAGGGTGAACACATTAGCACTCATGCTTTAGTTCTTCCCTCATCTCAAATATCGCCTCGGCCTCTGCTGAGCTGGGATTCTAAAACAAATGTACAATTCGAGAATTCCTGTCTGGTCTTCTACCAATTATAGCATAGGTTACAATACTATTTAGATACATATAACATGTATATGCATTGATCTGTGTATCCTAAACCATTTGTCAACAATAGAGGCACTTCCTGTTTTAACAGGAAAGCTACTTTGCAGATACCAAAATGATGCAACGTCACATGATCTGTTAATATGCGTGACAAACTATCAAATCACTAATTGGTTTGTGAATGTGATAAAATACCTTAAATATGCCTGAAAGCATCGGAATCATGCGTACCTAAAACACAAGTTCTCTTTAAAAGAGAATTTCAGATAAAACTATACATATGAATACGATTGGAGTATACTTGAACCTTTTGGGTAACGTGCGGAAAATATTATTGAGCTTGATAAGTTTGATCATTTCATTAACAGTAGTTAAGAGACTATGTATGTGTAAATGCGCCTTACTTCAGATCCACAATATCTGCAGCTGTTTTATTGTGCTCCCGCTGTTAACAATGATCACGTCGAGAAGAATCTAAACAATCCTACATTTCTACACTGTTCTCTGAAGCAGGAACACGATGTCAGCTGTTGATGCACACTTATTTTCATATCATTAATTCCTGCCTGACCACCTCCCTTTTCCCTTGGGCACTCTTTAACCCTCTCTTTAAGTCTCTGCACCCACTGGTGTATGTACCGATCACATGGGTTGTTTTAAAATAAGTAGGAATGACACAACACAATTTTTTTATTTGGATTTCAAATATAATGTATAGGTTTCAAAAAGGTTATTAGTTTCAATATTTTTGGTTTTAAGTGAAGATTACAAGAGTTACGATTAAAATGTGAGAAAAAAATCCATCGTCTTTCAGTTTCATTTTACAGACCCCAAATTTCTAGTGGTGAAGAGAAAGGATAATCTTTGGAAGTACAAGACCTGTGATATGGTTTTGCAAAAACAGTGTGGAAGCTTTAGGAGAGGTTCACCTGGTTTTTTAACCCAATGTTTACAATTTGTGAATTTTTTCAAATTTTTTGTCAAATTTCAGGACTGTTGTGCAATAATTATAATGTAATGAAAAAATATTTGGAAAAAAAACAAGCTAGGGTTGCACTAAAAAAATGATCAAGCGTTGTTTTAAAGGTAATTTATTAGAGCAAAGTATTAACATAATGTTCGCACTGTGCGGAAAGTGATTAAAAATGTAATGCAATGTTGGGGAAGCTCCAAATTTCAACATTTCATTCAGTGTAGAACAGATTTTTTAAAGAGAAAAGTTGATTTAACATCCTGACATTTTCAAAAGGCCATGTTTACCACTTTCTTCGTTTGAATGTAAACGTACGGGGAGAAGTTGCTAAACTAGAAATGCTATTGCCTCCACCTCCCCTTGTCTTTGGTGTAGGTTTTGACCTCCCCTCATGTGAGACCAGAGTCTTTCCGTTTGCTCTACAGAATCTTCCTTTCAGTCTGCTGCATGAGCCCTCTGTTCCTCTTCCACTATGAGTTCTTGTTGTTTACCCTTGACCATAGGTCAGCGATTGCCAAATTCTGTTGAAAGTTTGAAAAGGTGAGGAGGTAGTGATGGTGCCTCACCAAGCCCATAGAGCAGGAGTTCTCCGTAGAAGTGCCGTGGCATGCTTTCATTGATGTCTTCATCTGTGTCTGTTATGATGTGCCAAATGTTTTCTGTGGGTGAAAGATCTGGCCATTTCAGTTCCTGGATTCTTGCTCCATGCAGTCGTGATGTAATTGACGCAGTATGGGGCCAGGCATTGTCATGTAGTGTAGGGAAATACAAGGTCTTTCCTGAAACAATCAGTGTCCTAAGATAATACCTTTCCAGGTAATTAAGCAACCCCGATACCATCAATGAGTCTTGGCTTCTGAATCATGTTTAAAGCAGCTTCTTTTTTTGACCTGTGGACATGCAAGATTGTGTTCACAGAAAATGGTTTCTCAAAGTATTCCTGAGACCATAGTGTGATTTCCACTAGAGTAGAACTTTGTGATGAAGTGCTATCCAGGGGCTCAAAGGTTGTAGGCATCCAGAATGGTTCTCTGGCCTTGACCCTTGACATTGTTCCAGATTCTCAGAATCTTTGGATGATATTACACACTGTAGATGGTGACTTTGCATTTTTTCCACTGAGAAACTTTTTGCTTTTGCACTGCATCTGGGAAATCCCCTGGCCATCTCGACCTCTAAGAGACGCTGCCGCTCCTTTTTTTGTTTACATTTGACTTTTCCATCCTTTTATTGCTACCTATCCCAACTTTTGTAGAATTGGTAGCAGTTTGGAAGTCAAAAATGATCCAGTATTCAAAACACTTTCAGCATTTAAAATGCTATCTATGTGCTACGGTAAATTTGACATGAGTTGATGAGATTTGTAACGTTTCATCTGATATTTAATTCATACTTTGTACAGTGTACCAAAGCTTTGGGATTCAGGTTTTAAATACTGGTTTGTTTTTGGTACAAACAGTTATTCAGGAACAGCTGCAAATAGTTATTTTAAATAAATTTAACGTGGGTTGAAGAGCCAAGGGGTCCTCACGGTAGTTTATAGCTGCCTTAAAACCCCCAGAAGAAGCGCTGTAAGAAGCTGCATACTTCAGCTAGCTCTGGCTACTGGTAGCTAACGGTTCATGTACATCTGCCTTCTGTTCCCCACCTCATATGGTCACATGACTAATGCTTTGTTTTCCTTTTGACTTCTGGAATTGATATTTTGTTCCGTTAATGACGGGGGTTACATTTTATACGGATGCATTAGTCTCCCGTTGACTTCGCCAAGACATCACCTCGATGCTATACTGATATTGACTGATTAATGCCACTTGGTGTTATAAATAGAAGTCAAAGTAAGAGATTACAAAGTATTTCTAAATAAAAACAGTATAAAATAATGTTTTTTTTTTTGGTAATATAAATATTTTTTGTGTGTGTTTTCTATTTTTAAATGTGTTCTGCCCGATCTGCCGTGTGTTCAGGGAAACATTGCTCTCTCTCTCTCTCTCTCTCTCTTAGGATCTCAGGAGGAAAGAGGAATAAAGACCTGGAGGAAGGCGGCTCATGAAGGGTCTCAGATGCACGTCAGCGATCATTCCTGTTACAATCTGCCGTTCAGCACAAACTTTCTTAAGAGGTTCAGGCTGTTCCAGCGCCTCCCGTTCCTCCCATCTGTTAACCCAGTGGAGCTGGGAACACGTATGTAGAGCTACATGTGGTGCTGCTGGAATTTGAATGGCACATTCCAGGCAAGAGGTGAGCACCATGCAGGCTGCAGCGTTAAGCTCATTAGAATAGGAGTCCATCCCAACCGCAGAGTTGCTCAGATTTTCCATTAGAATTGAGCAACTTTTTGTACATGTTCTTCAGAAGCTTCAAGCAGTGTTTGGGTGGTGAAAGTGTGGGAATGTTTACAGCTGCTCCTGTTCACCCATGCTGCATTTTAAAGGAAATGATGAAAACTGCAGTTCTCTTCAAAATGATGGACAAAGACATGATCAAATATATATATATATATATATATATATATATATATATGATCTATATTTTTATTTTATCTTAAAATTAAATTTTTTTAAATATTGTTAATTAGGGGCCAAACAGCGAAGACTATTGTGTTTTCTTTTGTTTCTTATTTTTCTTCTTCTTCTTCCGATTCCACCATCGAAGTCAATGGCAGCCCTTTAAAGTACTTGCAGTAAAGTTACGATATTTGGCACACTGATGCCATTCGCCATCTTGAGCATCTGACGCAATCTTGACCTTCTAACTCTATTGCGCCACCACTAGTCCAAAGTTGCACTTATAGCACTATATGACGTCATTGTACGTTATACAATGTACAATACATTTTAAATTCTCATCAGAACCTTTTCCAAACTCCTCAACCAATTATCAGATTTTCACTTAATTTATTCTGCATCATCCTCGGACTATTTTGACCAAATATTATGGAGTTGAAGTTGATTTAACAAAGCGTGTACCAATAGGGCGTGAACAATAATTATGTATCGGTCGTCAAAATGGCCTTAAAGCTATAACTCAGTAACGCTTTTTGTATAGCAACACCAAGATAGTGCCTTATAATTCTATGTATGTTCATCATAAAATTGGTCTCAATATGTTTCTTACCATCATGCAGAGTCGGACCATGTCCATTTTGAATATCGGCCATATCTTGGATTTAGTCAATACGTGCCTGTTTTTGCGAATGCATCAACATATCTTTACAAAAGTTGGCTTGCATGTTTGCCAACATGTGCCGAAGGTAGCCAAGATGTTTTATGGTAGCATTATGAAAATGGAATTAGGAATAACTTTTGCAAGCTTTAATATATCTGATTATAACTATAATCTGTGTTGGAATTTCAGCACAGTGTCCTCTAGTGGTCAGGAGATAAAAAAATGTATTATTATCTTTTTATTCCATATCAGTTGACTGTTGACTCAATATGTTCTGACCATCATGCTGAGTCTGAGACATCAAGTCTCACGCTTAAATTTGGTTCATATTGCTGGCATTAAACCAAAATAAATCCATTTTGGAACGAGTGGAATCCAGTTGTGCTTGTTATTAGAAGATGGTAAAATAACATGTGACCTCAGAGCAGCTCACTGCCCCATTTGCCATAAATGCAGCTGTTGCCATGACAATACATAACCTATTAATCCCTTGTATTTGATACAATCATTAGTTCCTGTATCTGATTTTGAAGCTTTTTAAACAAATCTAAAACGTGCCAAGCGTGACGCAGTTCTATCTTTTTTTTTCTTTAATAAGATTCACTAATTATGTTTTTTTTTTTAATTCTCAAACACAAATGCAGCTTTGGATGCAGTGCCTCACGTGCATTCAGAGGGCTCTGGGCCAAAATTAGACAAAAGCCATGGTTCCTTTCATGCTGAATTTGCAGATCAAAGACTCAAAGCTCTGTAAATAATTGCATCAGTTTCTCTTTATCCTCCTGAAAGCGCAGATACTGGTCACGTTTACGCTTGTAACCAAATAAATCATCAGTTTGTGTTCCAGTTTGGGGGTTTATTTTATTGGCTGACTCAATTCTTCTGACATCAGTTTGAGAGGATGCTATTGCTTTCTTAAAAGGCTCTAAAATGGGTTTTTATGAAAAATTTTAGGTCATTCAGATTTATCTAAACATGAAGAAAACTAATAGTTTAGACTGTAGGTACATTTACAAAATTTTGAAACATACATTTTGAACGTTTGTTTACATCTTTGCAGTAGGTGACCGAATAAGGACAGAAAAAATCTGAAAAAAAGTAATTTAAAATGATTTAGAATCTGATTTGCAGTAATCAGTACTGGTTTTAGGCAGGTGTAAAAATGCTAACCATATCAAAGAACGCATTAAATTAAGAAGATGCAGTAATTATTGACGTTATGACCTAGGCTGTATGTTTGGGCCCATTGTCCTGCTGTAGAGTAACTTTGGGCACAATCAAATCGTCTCATGATGGATAAGTGTCTGCCTGTATTTCTCAACTTTGAGAACACCATTGATCCTGACCAAATCTCTAACTCCAGTTGCAGAAATTTAGCCCCAAACGATCAAGGAACCTCCACCATGCTTTACTCATTGTTCTACTGCTGTCCAGCCCTTTGACTAACTAACTGCCTTCAGCCAAAGACAAATATTTACTTTTTATACCAATTCCCTGCATGTCAGTAAGTTTTTGTGCACACTTGAATTTCTTGTCCAGGCCAATAACAGCATCTATGATCCTCAATGTTTCCTGTTTATTTGTGCTTCTTCAATCTTGAATCTTCACCCTGTTTTGGAATCTTTGTATGGCAAGGACCTTGCAGATGCAGTATCTTGTTGCCTTTCTCACCTCGGCTGTTCCTCACCTAGCTCTAAACCTCCTACGCAGTTGTTTCTGTTTCAGTTAATGACAGGGTTTCAATCTTGGTAATGGTTGGTGATACATCATAGATCCCTGACTTTGTACAAGTGTACCTACAATAATTGAATGCAAAAGATACTTACACCAAATATTGACACCAAATTGTCTTTTGTTCATTCGTTTGTTCATTTACAAAAATACGAATAATAAAACAAAAATCATAGTTATCAAACATCTGTGTTTACTCTCAAAGCTAAAACTTTCTAAATAACTCTGATCAAAGGTTTACACACCACAGCTCTTAATATTGTGTATTTCCCCATTTAACATCGACAGCTTGAAGTCTCTTGAGGTAGTTGTCAATGAGGTTTTTTATACTTTTCTTTTGGTAGATAACTATGAGTGGGAAAAAGTTAGATGCCATTTGTAAGGCACTTGATGGACAAACGTTCTTAGAGTTACGAACCCAAACGTGTTTGCGTTTCCTATAGCGCCACCTATTGGCTTCATCTCCTGATAACCTCTCCTCAAATTGTCCTTTACGATCTGCCCACGTTTCAACTTTTTACAAGTTACTGTTTGTCCTGCACATTACGTTTTACTGTAAAATTATAAAAATTACAATAATAAAAAAAATCCTAAAAAAAGGGTTTTAAATTGTGATTTAACGATACACTCTGCTCACGATGCGATACATACCTCAATATTATGTCCACGATACGCAGTTACAATCCAATTATTGAAAAAAACATCATTGGACAAAATGGAATTAAAAAAAGTTTTGAGGCTAGTTTGATTTGTATGAGAGCATTTATTACCATCAAAACACTAGGGGGCAGTGTTCATGTTTGCATTAAGTCGTATTTTTTAAGTGATGGAGAGAGCTACTTTTATAATCTTTCTCATAAAAAATGTGAGTAAAGGACCATTGTCTTCTTGTAAATAATAAATGTAAGGTAAAGAAGTTGCAGAAGTGACTAGAACCACTCCTGTCGCTCCACGATGCGTATCTTGACTATTTTGTATTGCTATATATTGTGACACAATATATTGTTACACCCCTAATTTTTAAACATTTCAACTAGCTAAAAGAGAAACCCTTACCCATATGCCATTATGTGTTTTCAATGTAATATTCCGCTTTCCTGGGCCAAGTCACTTGTAGCTGTTTTTTAAAGAACCGCATCCTACTTTGGAATAAACCCATGGAAGGGACATTACATGAATGTTGGCAATGTTTATGTACAGTATAAACACCTTTTATACAGATCATGTATAATGCTCTAGATGTGCACCGCTAAATGTGAAGAAAGTTGTTGTAGCTAGGCTAAAAATATTAATTAATTATATTATTTAAGGCATTTAGACATTCAAAGAAGAACCATAAAGCGCACTGCTCCCAAAGCCTGTTAGGTAACTGGAAGAATAAAAGACACTGGTCACTGGTGAATGCGGACTCCTCGGCACCACAATATTTAGCTCACTTACCAAAGAGCCGTCTTTCTTTTTCTTTGACGCAGGACAGTTGCGTCACTGTCCCAGTAAACAGAAAGACACAGATCGCCATGACATTTCAGCCTTGCCAAATGAAATTATGCCACCGCCACTTCTCATTTCCTTTCAAAAGAATTCATGCTATGACATCTGCATCACATGTCTATGAGAACTTTTAAACACGAGACCCTGGATTCACCAGAAATCTCATTTAACGTCGTATTTGCATTTATCTGAAACTTTGAAGTCGAAGCCCCTTTCGGAAGTGCATTAATGAACGTGTGGGCGAATACTGATGTGACGGTCCTGCGGTTACGTACTACATGCTGCTCCACATCCCATTTCACGCACATAAACCCAGATTCCAGTGATTTCTTGCCTCCAGACAAAAAAAACATGAACAAACCTATTAGAAAAATAGATGTTATGGTTGACTGCACATCTGGTTTGAGCTTTCCATGCGCTCGGTCACTCATGTGGCTTATCAGCTGATGTCAGTTGGAAGATCTCAGGCGTCACTGGCATTTTCAGTCATTGACTTGATCAAGATATGCGCTCTCTTGCTTTACATGCAGAGGAAATGCTCCAAAGCGAGCAGCTATTAATGCATACTGTCCTGATTTCAGGAGAGCAACCATTCGAAGATGCTTGAATGAGAAGTTAACCTTTAGTAATCATTGGCAATGCTTGATTTCATTTTTTTAAGTAATTTTTTTGTCATTAAACTCCACAATAATTCCACTACAAACCTGAAATCGTAAAAAAAATATAATTCCAAATATAACATTTTTTTTTTACTGCAAAAATCTCAAACTGAAAACAGTTTTTTTGTTTTATAACAAAAATCAAAAGCATTTAGACAAAATAAAAATAAATCCCCACAAAAAGTAGAAACAAGGTCAAAGCAATATGGAAAAACACAAGCCATATCGCAGTTCATGTACTTGCAAAGGTTATACTTGCTTTTTGCCACTAGATGGCACCAATTTTGGGTTTGTAAAATGAAACTGAAAAACAATTGCGCAATTTCAAAATTTTAATTTGAACTACCTTGCAAATTACCTTTTGAAACCTACACATTACATTTGAAATCAATATTAAACAATTCGTTCGATTAAAAAATTACAACGAATTGAAGTGTTCCAAACATTCTGGGGTTTAATCTAGTCTCACTTGTGGGGAACCATACATTAATCAGTGTTTGTACTTAATATTATTATTATGCTGACTTGTGCAAAAGTATTTGAACCCCAAAAACTATAGGGGATATTGACTTGACATTATGAATATTGAAAATAAATGGAAAATTGATAACAAAAAATGTCTTCGAGATGAAAAATCATAGAGAAATTGGGGTTGTTTATGCTAATCATAACAACAACAAAAAAATATGTATGATATCACTGTTTGCTCCCTAGCAGTGAACTGTTTTCCCTAGCAACCAAATTTTCCAGACTCTATCTCAGCTTTGGTAAAATATAAAGACATGGAAGTTGGATTTCCCCCCCACCCAGCAACTTGACTTTACCATAGCAACCGTTTTGGCATATCCATATCACAGCTAAGGTAAATCTTAGAAACATGGGGGTCGCTTTATATTACTTATGATGTCACTGACTGCTCCATGGTAACCACCAAAAATTCTACTTTGGCAACCATTGTGCTGAGAAAATACACATTTTTTGGCAACATGGTGGTTTAGTGTTTTACCTCTAAAAGTATGTTTTTCAAGAAGATTTCTCTGAGTAATATCATTTTCCCAGTGTTGGTGCATTTCCTGCATTTTCTTCATTACAGTACTGTGACCGTAAAAGTGATCCATTATTATCTTAAAGTTTGTTTCACACTTGATGGGGAGCCCATTGCAGTAATTTGACTCTGATTCTGGCATAAATCTAACAGCATTACAACTCAGCCTCGTAATCTGAGTTAAGATTGGATTACATTAACAGATGTATAGGCTGACTAAGCAACAAATCGCCTGGTAGGCCCTGAACATTGTGTATTAGTGAAAGTCTATCCCCACCTGCCAAGAGCTTTACAGGTCCGATAAACCACCCAGGCTGGAGAGCACCTATAGGTTAAGTCATCATGGCAAAGAAAACAAAAAGTAGATTTCAGAGCATACTTTTCCAGTTTACGGTGTTTTTACAATTAAAGCTCTTCATGAAACCGGTTTCACAAGACTCAGGATGCACCATAACTAATACTAATCATCTCAGCTCATGTTGTAGAGCACATTTATGAGTATTTAATGTGAATACAGTGGTGTATTTGTTATAAAATCAGAATCCAATTACAAGATAAAAGTTTCCCTAACCCTTTGTTTTGCACGTTCACGTGGGGTTAAGGGGATGACCTAAACCTATTATGAATGAAGGTGAATGGCCAACACGAAGGTATATATGCCTTCTGTTCTAATGGATGTTCGGACCTACACTACACAAAGGGCAACGATGGTCATCAGTGCTACTAAACGGTACGACTGTAAGTAATATTGTCATTTATTAAAGTATTTAAATTACTAAAATAATAATTTTATGCCATGGTTTGTCAGTTTTCATGTCAATTTATGTTACACTTTTATGTTTTATGCACCATTGTTACATATGGAGTGTTTGATTTATGATTGCATGCTTAACATTTAAGAATTACCAGGAATGATGCATTAGCTGATCCTTCAGAACTTTGATGGATGAAAATGGCTTTGTGTGGGTGCCCCGATTCATAGGGGTATATTTTCAGCCCTTCCATTATCCCTGTTTCAAGGGCTAAGTGGTTGGCATAGGGGAAGGGCAAAGGAGTAGGCAAAGGCGAAGGACTAAGAGGTAGAAAGGGGGAAGGTGTAGGGGAAAGTGTTAAAGGTAGAAGACGGGGGGGGGGGTAGGTGTCAGAGTAAGGGGTTGGCATAGGGTAAGGACTAAGGACATTGGGGCAGGGTTAGGCTTAGGGTAAAGTGCAAAGGGTGGAAGACTCGCTTAGAGGTTGCCATAGGGGAAATGATAAAAGGTAGCAGTAAGGGAAAGGCTAAGGTATTGGCGTGGGGAAACGGGTAAGGGTTTGGCGTAGGGATAGCACTAAGGGGTTGACTTATGGGAAATGCTGAGGGGTAGGCGTATAAGTAGTGGGTTGGCATAGGGGAAAGGGTAGGGGAAGTGATGAGGGGTAAGAATAAAGGAAGGGTTGGGCATAGGGGGAGGACTAAGTGGTAGATTTAAGGGAAGTGCTAAGGGCTTTGGAAAAAAAAGGAAGGGCTATGGGTTAGGCACAATGGTAAGGACTAAGGGGTGCGCATATGGGAAGAGCTAAGGGGTAGGTTTAAGGGAATGGCTAAGGGGTAGGGGTAAGTCTAAGGGGGAAGAACAAGGGGGTAGGGGTTAATGAGAGAAATTGAACTCTGATATGATAGAGTTTTGTACCCAGGGACAAAATCTCTAGTTTTGTACCCAGGGACAATATTTTCTACAGACGAGGATCCCACCATGAAGGGTTTCCAACTGCTTGAGATGGTTCCAATAGAAGGTTTTACTGGAGAACACAATCCATGAACTGTTCAGATGTTCCATGAAAGCAGGTCCCTCCCTTGATCTTGATCTTGACTGCTGAGGACTTCAAACTCAATGTGATTAGAAGACTCCAGACCAATCCTTTAGATTTTCCACCATTGGCTAGTGCTTCTCTAGAGTCGGTTTATATTGTGGGCAATCACAACCATGGAAAAGGTGTTGAATGAAGTGTCAACAAAAGAAATCTCCCTGGAAGTTTGGCCAAGACAGAAGGGGCAATCTGAAAATCTGACCCTTATACAGAAGGGGATTTATGTGAGGGGACAGCGAAATCCTAGGATAGAACAGGATTTGTAATAAGTCGATCCCAATCCAGGATCATGATTCCACCAATGGTCTACATTTCCAAAGGGGTACCAACCTGGACTGTTTGTTCGGTAAAGGAGGAAGTGCTTATCCTTAAACTATCCACTTCTCATCTGTAGTTGAATGGAACAGCTGTCACTCTGAGTAAGCAATATAAGCGCTCTATTCCACTACATATCCTCAGGTGACCTAAGAACTATCCACTAATACCAGTGGTTCTCAACTTCAATATTTGTGCAATACCCTTACAAACTCTAAATTAATTGAGGTGGATTAATCCAGGTGTCTTGAAAATAGTTATCTTTATTTGTAAAATGCTCAATATTTTAATTTTATCCTTAAATTCTGCAGTTTTTTATCAAAGTTTTGGCGAAATTCTTTGTGAAGTCTGTAGACTAACTAACCTGGGGTGTTTTTGAACATGGGCTTGCTTCATGGAACTTTTTGCTCTTCACCCCACAGGGAAAGCATAGCGGTTGGTTAAGCAAGTGGTCGTACTTAATCTTTGGAGGTTCCGCCTTGGACTTGGGAATTGGTGAGTGGCATCTGTTTACCCTGTTTTGATTAAATCTGACCAAGGTGTCAACCCTGAGGCGTTAGCATTTTCATTATAATCTAATAAACTACAAATTATTTGGGCAAATAGGTTCAGAAATTGGCATTTCACAAACGAGAGTGACACAACAGTTGACACAAAAGGGATGCACTGCCAGTTAATATTGAATCCAACCCGGGGTGTTACTAGACCTAAAGCTCTATTGGGGCGTTCACTTCATATTGATACCCAGTTCGCATGGTTGACAATTTCAGAAACCGACGATATCCCTGCGATATTTACACACAACCATCTCTAGGGTTTACAGAGAATTTTCCGAACAAGAGAAAATCTCCAGTGGCTAAGGTCAATCTGATTGGCTGCTAAGAGAGGTAGGGTGTGGCTTGAGGTATTTGATTGGCTGTTAGGGGACGTTGGGTGTGGATTAAGGTCTGAATTACACAGAAAAAAAAAATTCCACAGCGTTACCTTCACAACTTAATTTATTTTTCACTTTCACAATTGTGTATTTTTCCAATTGGCCACCGGACGTAAGGGTGTAGGTCATCCTCACCAATGAACATTACTTAATGGCACTCCCCTCAGCCATGGCTATTCCCCTGCCGTCTTTCCCTTAAACCGAATTGACATACCTTTCAAACACGTATAGATTTCAACAAATCAGTAACTGCAGTAACCACCTCCAATACTGAATATCTGAATTATTATTTTATTTTTTATGAAACTTCAGGATGGTAAAAAAAAATTATGGATGTCTCCTCATTATGGAACATCTGGTTAAAATGACTATCAGAGGAGGAGCAAACTTACCATTTTTACATTCTTAATTCAGAGAGAATCAAAGTTAAACAACTGAACCTGAATCTTGGATGCGGAGACTGAATGAGTCGTTTGTAATCGTTTCTAACCCACATCTGACTTTAAAGAACAGTTTGTTCACAAAACCCATCTAGTTGTGCAATACCATTTTCTCTTGAACCCAGTCCGGAATCATAAATCTGCCGTATCTTTCAAACTACTTGTTTTGGTGTAATCTTTCTGTTTACAGATTTTTAACCAATAACGAGGATGTTAATCACATGATCGCAAGCATTGCAACTGTTGCACCTTACCTGTCCCTAGAAGACACTTGATCCAGCTTTAGCCAAAGGTACATCATATTGAATTATCACCAGCAGACCAAACGCGCACCAGCTGGCACCTGTGTCCTGGAATACGGTTGTGTTTGGCATTCTTTCAAACTGTAAGGTGATCCAATTAGGCTGGAACACCACAGCTGTCCCACTACTGCTATACGAGATGAACACAGAGTCGGAACATACATGTGTACGTTAGCCATGGAAAACGTTGAACAAGCTGAACAAAGGGACCAATCAGAGGAAATTTTCATCCAAAAGATAGCTTCATGATACAGTTGTGCTCATAAGTTTACATACCTTGGCAATTTTTCTGATATCTTTGACATTTATTCCACTCATGATTAGTTGGGTTAAGTGTTTATCCTTTTTAAATCATCACGACAACATAATCTTTCCAAATAAGCCCGGTCAAAAGTTTGGTAATATTTCGTGATAGACCCTTGCCTCTTTTATCCAGTGATGTGCTGACATTTCGGAGTGGGAAAACAGAGTGTTAGCA
Source organism: Danionella cerebrum (assembly GCA_007224835.1). Lineage (NCBI taxonomy): Eukaryota > Metazoa > Chordata > Actinopteri > Cypriniformes > Danionidae > Danionella > Danionella cerebrum. The sequence continues at coordinate 104,888 of SRMA01026870.1, read as the reverse complement.
TTGTGTTTTGGATAAAAATGTCAGTCTTTCAAAATCTCTTCAAATGCATCCCATAAGATGAAAAGAATCGTGTAGGTTTTCATGATGCGATCACATCTAGAATTTGAGATATTTACTTGAAATGTTTTTGAAATTTGTACCAAAATATTCCAGATGCCCACTGGTTGAAGTGGGGATTGAATCTCAATTTATGGAGCACATTTAGTGGTAAAAACTGCATTTGTTCTTAGATCTTGAGGTTTTCTATCAACCCTACAAGTTTCAAACAATTTGAAAAATGTGAAAATTTTGCTAAAATCTGAAAGTCCACAAAGTGGCGGTTTTGATAAAAATGTAAAAATTTTCACATTTCTTTCATAATGGATTCCATAGAGAGGGGAATACTATTGTGTAATTGTTTCATGATATGATTTTTATGTAGAATTTGAAATAAAATCTAAAGATTTTTTTCAAATTTGGACCAAAATATCTCAGATCCCAAATACAAATCTCAATTTTTTGAGCACTTTTAGTGGTTAAAAACTGCAGCCGTTCTCAGATCTTGAGATTTTCTTTCAAGCTTACAAGTTTCAAATGATTTCAAAAATGAAGATTTTGCCGTTTTGATAAAAATGTCAAAATGTAAACATTTCTTTTAAATGCGTCCCATAGAGAAGGGAGGTGCAGCTGTAGTTTTCTGCTAATATCTTGTCTGCAATAAGAGATATTGATTAGATTTTTTTTTTTTATTTGTACCAAAATATTCCAAATCCCCTTTGGTGAAAGTCCAGATCTCTATGTTTGGAGCACATTTAGTGGTAAAAAACGGCATCCGTTCTCAGATCTTGAGGTTTTCTATCAACCCTACAAGTTTCAAACAATTGGGAAATTTGAAAGCCCACAAAGAGCCGTATAGCATTTTTTTGATAAAAATAAAAAAAAAGCTTTAAATGCATCCCATAGAGAGGACAAGGTTTTCATGCTGACAAAAATATCCCAAAGTCCAAATCTCTTAATTATGCCGCAAGTTTAGCTGTAAAAACTGCGTCTTCATATTCTCTTTTATTATTTTATTTATAAAGGTCAGGGAAAAACAACAGAATAAAACAAAATACAAGTATTATAATTGAAATAAAAGCTAATAAATATGTTAAAACGCTATGCTACACAAAAACCAGAAGAGCCTCAGGCACTTAAAACTTCATCAAACTAACAAGTTTTACGCTTTGACTTTCCAGAGCAGATAATGACAGTCTAATAGAGATGGGGAGGTCATTCCAAAGCCTTTGGCAACAATCCGAAAAGGCACGTCATGGCATCATGCTGAAATGATTTGTGTGAATGACCCTTGTAAAGTAATAAAAGCGCAAAAAGATGTTTTTCTCGTCAAACTCCTTTCATTCTGTTGCCATTTCACTGTGTTCTTCTGGCAGCAGCAACCAAAATCTGACGGATTTATTTCAATACAGAAAAGCATGCGTGTTCCGGATCCCTCAATTAGATGCAATTTTGGATTTTGGAAAGTTAATCCTTTATAAAGATTGTGGATTAGTGTGGTGGATGGGTTGTCGAGCACAATTACATTTCACGATAAATCCCACACACAGACTTTTTCTTTTTCTATTTTTTTCTTGTGAAAGAGCAGGATTTGTTGTGCAAAGCTCACTGGGTGTGAGATCTGTCGCTAAAGTGTTGAATAATTCTGTGTTTTATTTAGACTGACATGTGCCATTACTAACTGACCCATCGCTTCAAATAGTTCATATAGTTTCATTTTATTTTAATAAATACAAAATGAATAAATACATTTAAAAACAAAAGAACCTTTTTGAATGCATAAAGACAGACTTCCTGAGGTAATGGTACCAATACATTACATTTAGAACCTCGTACAAACAAAATTGTGTTCTAATATTCTGAATTATTTTGGCATTATTTGATTTAAATTTACGATTTTTATTGAACCATTTTTTTGAACCATTAACCTCGAGTTTAACACTTCACCATTAACACCTTTACAAAAGTGTTATGCTGGAACAATGGAACACACATAAAAACACCCACAACCCCACATGGTCACTAAAAAGTTAGTTTAACTGTTAAGTTCTTCATTCGTTCTTAACTTTTACTCTATTGTTCAGTTAATTCGACCATTGTCTCTTGTACTTTTCATCCTGTACTCAGTCATACCAGAGAGAATGTTTGGTTAATCTCAAATTTAACCTCTTCCCAACAATCAGCAATGCGTGATTATTTTGTGTCGTGGCATTGCAAACAAAAAAGGTTGTTATATGATGGAGAAAAAAATGAAAATCTGGTGCTACACAAATCTAAAAATCCATTTACTAATGTTTGACATGTTTAAGACTGTGGTAAAGGTACAGAAAATAGGCCACAATAATTTTTAATGTTGCAAATAAGTCATTTTGGGGTTTTTCCCCCAGAAAATCAGTGACATCATCTAAGATCTTGGCAATTAAAGGGTAAAAATCAGGAGAGGGTGGTGATATTGAACAATGCACAAGTATTAATAAAGCCCATGTTCTTTGGGGGCGGAGCTTACCAATATGATAATTGCTCATTTTTGCATTGACCTTAAATAATTGTTTTTTAAAAAACACACAAAATGACTCACAAACATCTCTCTGTATGCGCTTTGTTGAGATTCCACATTGATTCCATTAGCGTTCGAAACCGTATCACACCGCAGCAATTGAAGGTTTTGATGTTGCTATCGATGTTCGTTCTTAAGGATTTTCTCGTAACATCACACGTCGTTAATACTCTAATTAGTTTTTATAGCACTTACCGCAAGTAGCCGTTAGGTACAATTGTTATTTCCAAGCCTGCAGCTTTGCTCTGAATGGAACTGCTTACGTTTCATGTTTTGCCAGTGAACGTTTCGCCTCGTTGTGGTACTTATACCACCCTAAATGTGATATCTGCCCATTATAAGCCCTTTCCTCTCCAGACAGAGTCATTAGGGTATTTTATGATCAGTGCTTTATGTCGGTGCCAGTCGTTATATTGGCTGGGAAAAGTCACAAATCAACTTGAGCACTTGTGATCCCTTTTTAGTAGGTAGTGAGGATCAGCTGTCCACTTGGTTAAAAGTTCAGGTGAATAGATCGCTGAGATTTCGAGGAGTCTGTCGTATGCACAGACAAAGCTGAAGCGGACTGTGAGTGGGGGGCTGGTGGTCGAGTGATTCTGGCTGTGTCCCAATCCAGGTGTTAGCTCCTTTGGAGGATGCCTACCAAGTCTCCGGAGGCTACAGCTTTGGAGGCTGTTAAATGGGACGATCTAGCCTCTTTCTGACCATCTACAACAAAATGCATTTCACATCACAGTCAGATGGTTATTAACGTAAAACTATGTTAAAATGCTACCATCATTACCAGCATTTAAAGAATCCCTCGTAATAACGTCGTTAAAAACGTTGCGTTGTTCGCTATTTTGTGGTGATTCTCTTGCAGCCAAACCATTCTGGGATATGTGAGGCTATGAAGGATAGTAGCGAGTTCAGGGAGAAAGAGGACGCATTTGAAGGACTTTTAGTTTTTTTGGCGAAATTCACACATTGACGAATGCAGAACCTGGATTGGGATTGGTCATGTGATGTGTGATGTCATTATGTAACCACTGCAGTGCCAGTCATTGGCTACAAACACAGTGTAAGGTTTTGTGCGGCAATACGACGCAATAGAAAACCTATTGAGAAATAGAATCTCAGTTCGGATCGGGGCCTTTAAGGTAAACAGAGATTCCTATTTTCCAGCTCCTGTGTGTAATGGGTGGTGAGCTGGACGTATACGAATTGCGAGGTTGTGCAGGGCGACAGTCTTTGTCCCTTCCCCACTCTCTCTATCTCTCTCTCTATTTTTAATACAACCTCTTAAATACATTTAAAAATGTACGTAAATCATTCTGTTTTTCCATGATTTTATGATTTCAAACTAATTTGAACTTCCAAAACTTGAAAAAATGTTAAAGCACTGCAGGTTCCCACGAAATTCACCATACACACCAACATTTCACTTTATTTAAAACTCTTGGGCATACATCAGAGTTTTAGAACCAGACAGTTAAGTAAGTTTTCTGTCACATAGATATGAAAAAGTAATATTTTTGGCGAAATATAATTGAATGTTATTCCTCTGACAACACATAGTAAAATGGTAGTAAAAGGTGTTTTGTGTATATTACGATAAAACGAATAAAAAAGTCATATGGCATGACATTTGTGCCATAATATGGACAAAAAAACTTCAATAAAAAAATATCAATAGATCACAAAGAAATTAGTATCAGTAACGTTCTCAAGTAATTTTTTTTACTTTTGTCATACGATTTAGGAGAATTTATTGAAAATATTTTGAAGGATTTGAGGAGCAATGCCCTCCTTTGCATGAGGATTTAGAAAAATAAGTTTCATACGAAAATGTTAAATATCAAGAAGTCAGGATTAAAATGTTTGAGAAAGTGAGTTGAGGAAAATGTAAAGTAATGCTTTCACATCACAACATTTGACATTGGTGATTAAAAATGTATTTTTCGACACAATATCTAATAGAACATGTATATATTTTGAAATTCAGTCAGAACTACACAATTTTAGGCATAATATTTGAAGTAAAAAAACAAACAAATTGGACGGTTCAATGAACATCCTCATTATTGCAGCTTGAGTTAAATCCTGCATCCCAAGCATTAAGAATTGACTTAGTTGAAACACATTTGGACTTACTTTCTTCTTGCATCTTGATCTTTTAATCTTAATTAACACTTAAGTGGCACCGTCTTGTTAATTCATGGCCATATCTTGTTAACTCACTGGCCACTTTATTCGGTACATCTTGCCAGTACCGGGTTGGACTGCCTTTTAATCCTTTGTGGCATAGATTCAACAAGGTTCTAGAAACATTCCTTAGAGAGTTTGGTTCATATTCACAAGATGGCGCGAAAGGCCCTAAAGTGTGTAAAAAACATATCCCCTCACCAACCTTTTTGAAACCGAGAGCTACTTCCTGGGCACTGATTAATGGAAAGGGCTACCACTTTGATACCCTCTTCTAAATGTATTAATAATTAAGGATATTCATCTCTGCAAAGACACTGATCATGTGAATTATTTCTCACACTGAATATGAATTAAATTAATTAACAAGGTAGAAAACAAATAAATATTTTTATGCAACACTTTATATTTATGATTTGTCTTAGTGCAAGTGTTATTTAAATTGAAAAAATATATATATACAAGTTCAAAACACTTCAAAAAGATCTCTTCTACAAGAGTCCAAGGAAATCACAATGTCCAATGTACAAATAATAAATCATATAAATACAAAAATTGAGCTAAGATAATTTTTTTTCACTGCTAACATTTTAACATACACAATTTTTACATTTTACAAATGCATTGAACTAAACATGAACTGGAAACCAAATCTGGTATCTGTTTCTTTCAGTTATTGGGAAGCCTGGCATTGCGTGCGGTTTACCAGTATGTTGTACTCTGAGTGAGTTTTGAGATGAAAGGTGTCGTGAAATGTCTCTCCATGTTGTGCCGCTTGGCCACCACCGCCACAGTCGTCGTGCAAATGAGATAAACATATGCTTCTTCCACAGACGTAAAAAAAACCTTTTATCTTGCATTCGTCGCGAATATTAAATGATCTTTCTATGAGTCAGCCGTCTCATTCTCGCTGTGCTGCTTAATTGTTTTGTCGTAGCGCATCATACTGACCTTTCAACTCTCCCCGGTCGTAGTTCACATATATATATATATATATATATACACATTTTTTTCTAATTGATAAATTATCACATCAAGCATACGTGCAAGTGTCATTTAAACAAGAATAGCAATCATATTAAATTAGATTCAGCTCACTGGAAAGTGGCGCTATTTGAGCTATTTTTAGAACAGGTGGTGGGCGACTCATGTGGTCCTCGCGGGCGACAAGATGCCCGCGGGCACCGGGTTGGAGACCCCTGCCCTACACCATTGCACCACCAGCCTGAACCATTGATACAAGGCAGGATGGATCCATGCTTTCATGTTGTCGACAACAAATTCTGACTCTACCATCCGAATGCAAAAAACCAGACTCATCAGACCGAGCAACGATTTTCCAATCACTCCAAGAATTTTTGATGAGTGTTTATCTAATTTCTATTTTTCAGACCATTCTTTGTAAACCGTAGAGATGGTTGTGTACCTAATAAAGTGGCCGGTGAGTGTATATATATGGGTTATTCTAGAATTACAGTTAAATTTGTCCATAATCCCTGGGGAAATATGCCACTGTTGGTGTATTTCCACAATTATTGGGAGGAGTGATATAACCCCTAGAAGCCTCTGCATGAACCGGTGCGTGTGTCAATCACAGAAGCTGTTTTTAATTAAGTTGGAATGACATGACCCTCTTATTTTTTAGTTTTTATTTCACGTATATAATGTGTAGATTTTAAAACAAACATTACATGTTTTAAACGAACATTGCAAGTTAGGATTCATAATTTGCAAGGTAATTCGAATTAAAATGTGAGAAAAAGCAGTTTCATTTCAAAGGCTGCAAATCAATTTCATCAGTGCCATCTAGTGGTGAAAAGAAGGTGTTACCATTGGAAGTACAAGGTCTGTGATATGGCCTGTGTTTTTCTGTCATAAAAAAGGCACAATGGTAGAAAAAGTGTTTGGAACAGTTTATAAAGTTTAGTTTTTTGATACAATTTTCACATTGTTTTAACGTTTGAATTTGAATTTTTATTTTGTCTCAACACTTTTGATTTTTGTTATAAAACATAACAACTGTTTGTTCCCTATTTTTGCAGTTAAAAAATGCTATTTAATACTCAGAATTGTATTTTTTGTACAATTATTGTGTAATGTAATGAAAACATATTTGTAAAAAAAAGAATCTGGGGTTGTAAAAAAAAAAAACATATCACGCATCGCCACAAAAAAGGTTATTTATTAGAGCAAATTGTAAAGTAGTAAAAAAGGCACCAGACTCCTAAGGGTTCATTAAAATCCAGTGTGTTCATTAACATCACCCACTAATATTGATAAATTTTGTCAAAGCTATTTCAGAAATTTGTCCAAATTCCATTTCTGGAAATGAAACACCTGGGTGTGGAACAACAGTTTGGATTGAACATGTCATGCGATAAAGACATGTTGGCATTGTGAACCAAGATAACGAGTGATTTATTCAGAGGTTTCCAGAGATATTCCAATTTTTATTTAAGAAGACTTCCTCATATTTTCACAAAGGCTCTAGAGGTGACAAAGCAAACGTTGTTATTTCATTTGCTGAATGAGAATTGTTGTTCTGAACACATCTGAAAGTTTCCGCTCTTGACCAAGTATTTAGAGCTGAAACATTGCACCAGTTGACATCGCGGTAACCCTGGGAGCAGATCAGTGGAAATGGGTGTTTATTTTGGAGGCAAACAGCATCTCGTGCGATGTCTTGCAGATTGATGGTCGAGCAGAATCAGCTCTCTTCAGATTACACGCGTGTTTGTATCCGTCGGGTTGCGCTGTTCACAAGTAGTTATGTGCATACCAGCTCTTGTCATTCAGCACTCTCCTCCTCTCAGGGAACACCCTGCTCCAGCCCTCCCAACATGTGGTCCTGCTTAGAGAACTAAATTCTGATGTATAACTGCTTTCATGCAGTAGGTTGAAAGGCTGTGGTCTTGTGTAACCAGCTGAAACCTATATAAATAATATGTTGGTTAAGTATTCAGCATATATAATTAATTTTCTTTTATTTTCTAACGCTTGATATCATTTTTTGTTTGTATACAAAATTAGCTTTTGTTTTACATTAAATTACACAATAATTACACAACAATCCTAAAATTGTAAAAAAAAAAAAAATCTAATTACGGGTATTAAATTGTCTAAAACAAAACTATAAAAATCCCCCAAAAAGCAAAAACGAGGTCAAAACACTGTGACAATTGTATCTAAGCAATCCTCATCTAAACCTTTTACACTGTTTAAAGCATTTTTGTGCCATTGTGCTTTTTTTTAGACAAGAACTTGGAAAAACACAAGCCATATCACAAGTCTTTTACTTCCAAGGGTTATCCCCTTTTTCACCACTAGATGCCACTGGTTTGGCGTCTGTAAAATGAAACTGAGACAGTCAAGCATTTTCTCACATTTTCATTGGAAACATCTTGCATATTATGAGTCAAAACTTGACTATACTTCATACGTGAAATTAAAGTTAAACAATAGGTGGGTCGCCTCATTCCTGCTTAATTCAAAACTGCCTGTGCTTGCAGAGATTTCTATGATTTCTGAGCATTTGCCAAAAAAAAATTGAGCGCAGGCGCCTACAGTTTCCACTGATCATCCTTCATATGTTTCTACAGTTTAATTGAAAAAACATCTACATTCTGCTTAGACAAAGAGTAAACTCTAAGGAACCAATACTGTGCATTGAAGAAAATAAGCACTGCTCATCATCCGGCCAATATCATCCCTACAGTTAAGCAAGGTGGTGGCAGCATCATGCTTTGGGGATCATAAACTGGGAACAAAGATACCTCTGTTTACCACACCACACCAGTCCGAATTGAGATTCACAAGAATCTTCGGATGACTTCTCTGCAGGTTTCCTCAGAAAAGCTTTTTTCACACCTATAACTAAAACTTGCACAGTACTTTAGATTCAGAACAAACTTCCTCTTGATCAGGGTTGGAATTATTTTCACATGTTCTGGTAGCATCAAAAGGGCTGAGGGGACGCATAAATTATTTTACTGACAGCCGGTCATCAGAGCAGAAGCCTCCAGAGAGTCTGAAAGCTCCTGTGTGTTTTCTAAGTAAGAGGTCCAAATGATGAATGGACTTGTTTAAGTGTCAGGAAGCGAAAGTGTGCAATTTCAGCGGCTTGGTTAAATTAGATTCTGTCATGAAATGAAAAATTAATCCTCTTAACCTTTTTTTTTCCTCAAGGTTCATCAATATTTGGAACAGAACATGAACAACGATTGAGTTACCAAGATGCAGAAAGGCAGCTGAAGTGAAAGCCTGTCGAGAGGAGAAGAACGAGGGAAACCTGTAGCAATAGAGGAAATCCCTGTTACACAGGTATGTGTTTCATTGATTTCATCGTTACATATAGCGGATATAACGCTGAAGAAAAAGCTTTGAATAATGTTTCAGCGGAATAGAACTTGTACAGATACAATGATTCCTGTTTCCAGCAAAAACATCACTTTTGTTTTGTAAAAATATTTTTAAATGATTTTAATGATTAATTGAAATTTGGTGATAAAGTATAGATTGCAATGTAATATATAAAAAGGTCTTGTGAAGGTTATCCATCCAAAGCAGTGTGCAAAAGTATTTGAACCCGGTGCTTTAGAAGGGCTTCAATATTTACAATCAACTTATTATAATGATTTGGTAATGTTGATCATAGAAAGTACTTAATTTTTTTTGACATCATCGATAGCTCCATAGCAACCAAACAGTTTACCCTAGCAACCAAATGTTCTGAACGATATCTAAGCTTTGGTAAATGATAGAGACAAAGGGGTTGGTTCATTTTACTCAAATTGACATTAGGAACATTATATTATGTCACAGAGTATTTCATGGTAACCATAGCAACCACTTTAGCAAATCTCTATATTTATTATTGAGCAATGGAGCTTGGTTTATGTTGCTCATTATCATGCTGGCTTTTAAATGGCATTTACAAACCAACCAAGTTTGTGTGCAAACTTTAGCCATCTAGTTATTATTATTATTATTTACGAAGGGTGTAACAATATATCACAATCCAAAATTGTCACAACACGCATCATGGAGCTGCTGGAGTGATGGTGATTCTAGTCACTTCTGAAACTTCTTGACCTTGTCTTCTTGTTTTATGTAATATTTAACAGGATATAATAATCCTTTTCTTTTTTTTAAAGAAAGATTATAAAACTAGCTCTCGTCTTCATTCAGAGTAAAAAAGAAGACTTAATACACTGCCCCCTAGTGGATGGATGGTATCAAATGCTCTCATACAAATCAAACTAGACCCTCGCCTTCTTTGTGGTCACAAAACTTTCATTATATGAACAGTTTCAAAGTGTTTGCCGGCAAAAATTCCAGCTTTATGGATTTCTATTTTTTTATAGATACATTATTCTTTATGGATAGCAAATTAAAAAAATTTACTCAAGCTCTTTCAAAGCACCGTTGTCAATATATTTTTTGAAATAGAGACGGTAAAAGATCTATAAGTGCTTTAACTTTGGCACACCATGCATTTTGTGACACGAAAAAGGTAGAAATGTAGAAATAAAAGCGGTGGGTCATTTACCCTTTTTGAGTTTTTAAACTTGGGAAGGAATTGCAAGTGGAAGTTCTTGCTAGTTCCGTTTACACAAAAAATTATAAACATGAAAACAGAGTCTTCTTCATAAATCATTGACATTGTATGTATTAGACAACTATGACAAACACAGTATACATGTCATATGTATGTATATTGATGAAATTTGTATATTTATAAATAATATTTTCAATGTAGATACTTTTTTGTGATATTGTACATAAGTTTAAATGTACTGTTGTGTTCGGTAATCTGATATTTAATGGTTTTCTTGCTGTCTGTTTTCCACAAACAAAAAATGACTGTAATGTCTCTTCTCCTCTCCTCTTTTCTTTTCTTGTTTCTCCTCTCCTTCAAGTACCATTGTATTATGATGAGCTACTTTTTGTACACCCTTTTCTATATATTTTACAATGGTAGCCTTTTCTTGTTCTTAGAAATCACGAATTTCCACAATTTCTTCAAAATCACAATCAATCAATCCTTTATTTGTCACATACACTGTTACATGCAGTGAAATTGAACCCCTCTGGCCACAAACATAGACAAGGTGGGTAGACAGCCCATTGTTGAGAGGTAGAATTTACTAAATAAACTGAGAAATTAGTAAACAATGTAGATAAAATGTAGCCTTTTCTGCAATGTGCTAATTATGCTGCAAGAGCCATTCCACCAATTGGTTGCCATTTGCTTGTTGCAACCTTTCAAAATGAACTTTATTTTTACTTGATTTCATAACAGTTTCCAATAGCTTTCAGGTACTTAAGTAACTTTTTTACATTTTTATTAGATTTATAATCAGGAGATGGATGCCGCCGTCTTTTCAGTCCAGTTACGAAAAATAATCAGGCTTTTTAAAGGTATGGTTAAAATACTATAAACATATTTCTTTGTTTTTCCATATCAAATATATGATCAAATAAGTATAGATATATGAATCTTTAACTATCTATATATTAATCAATAAGTATAACATTACTATCATTATATTTTACGGTGAAGTGTAGCATCAGAGACTGGGACAAGTAATAATTTAGTGTTTTATGTGGATTTTATGAATATTTTAAATGTTAAAGCTTAAATGAAATAAGAAAAGTGTTTAGGACACTTTGCTTAGTAATAAAATGCATTTATTAAGCAATTTTAACGCGTTTATACATATAAAGTCACAGGGACAGAAATGGTACCCATTCGGTGGAATGGCTCGCAAATAAATTTATTAATAAAGTTCTAATACTTTTTAAAAAATTGTATTTCGTTGTATTTTACACGTTAACTATTTAATCTAGGTGCTAACTGTAGATGTCACTGTTTACCTCAGTGTACACTTTGACGCATAAACTTGTGATTTGGTCAAGAGTTGTATTAAACGTAATGTGTGTGTGTTAGGATAAATAATTAATGCTTAATTAAACACAAAACGACAATAAAAAGAAAACGGCGCTTGCTAGCTTTGCTAGATAACAACCCATCATTAGCCACGCATGCGTCGTGCCTTCCAGTGATAATTATATCTTTTAAATTTCCATCAAACTTGATAGATGTGCCCTTTTTTTACCTAAACGTGTGAATAAATCATAACTCTGACGTTTTTCTGGATGAAAACAAGGTATTTGCAAGGCTAAGGGGAAACTGCGCGTCAATAAACAAGCTGCAGTCACGACGAGCCACAAACACGCGACTTCATTCTGAGAAAATTGGCGTAAAACATTATTTAGCAAGTCTCCGTTTGGATGTGGGTTGTGAAATCGACTGAGAGAGACCCATAGCAGGCACAGGACCGAGGGAAACTGGGGTGGGCGGGTGCGCTCTCGAGTCACACGATAAAAAGGCTTTGCTCTTGTGAAAAAAAACTCTTGGTTCTCTCCGCAGCCTTCCCTTCTCCGCCGTGCGGCATGAAGCGTCTACCTGGATACTTTCGTAAAATTAGGTGACTTTCTTTCGACTCCCGCATTGGATTCTACTTTATGATGTTTTTGGATATGTACCTTTGGGATGAAGAGAACCCCTTCCCTGCCCGCCGAAGTAAGATAAAATAGGGTTTCGCTGACATTGGAGTTACTCCTCTCGTTCCATATGAAGAAGTCAAACGTAAGTCCACGGCTTTTGCTTTAACGCGTGTAATGTGGAGCGGATCTCTTTTGCGCTGCAAAAAACGCTGCCATTGCAAACAAATGTCAAACACGCCATGATTAAAATGTATATTTACTTTGATGGGATTTTCTTGCATCACTTAGATAGTAACAAGCAGAGAGTGTTGGAAAGACCTGTCAGAATGAACCACAACAAAGCTTTGATCGCACCGAGCGGCATTATCCACGTTTATCACAAACCGAATTTGCTTTCTTCCTTTTTACAATTACAGCTTTGTTGCACCTACCAATATTCCTGTTCCATTGAAAGATATAAACTCTTTGAAAATATAGATAAGAGTAGCTATCACGTCTGTTTACTTTGCCAACCTTTGGACAGGTGCCGTACATTGTATTTTGTCTGAGATCTGGGTTTCCTTTCTCATTGAGGACGTGTTATACAACAGAAAATCCAATAATTGGCAAATCACTGATTTTACAACTAGTGTGATGACTGTGAATCAGTACAATAAAACCGACTAAAGCTGTTGAATTAATAAAGCTACAGAAAATGGCAATTAGTACACAGTAATAGTCAGAGAACATTTGGTCCCGAGTTAAACTGACTCTGAGAAGAGTTCTTTAGTCACCTTTTTAATTAATTTGGTTAATTGTTCTGTGAATGAAAATTCACTCTTTTAGTTGTGTTTGGCTTGTTTTGCTTTATCATCACTAATGATCTGGAAAAGAACTTGTGTCTACAATTTGTGTCCTCCACTTTTATATTCCGTTGTGTATTTCCAAAGCATTATTTATTTATTTATTTTTTTTTGTAAGACATTTTAATTGTGATTGATTTTTTTGACTGCATTTCCCCGTTAGAGATTAACATCAGGGAGGGAAAGTGTCTAAAAGGAAAAGCTTAATTGTCGACCGCTAGATTACCTTCATTGAGTGTTTCGTCCTTATGTTAAAATCTAATTTTTCAAATGCATAGTAGCACTCGAACAAAGTATGGCGTTCCACCTCAGCAGCTTTGACCCTACTTAATATTAAACAATTCTCTCATTTCTATCTTCATGTATAAACGCTAGAAATCGATAAAGTTCAGAGCGCAGGAGTAATTGTAGCATTTCATGCTGTGACTCATGACTGACATCCACCCTTTTGACAAAACCGATGCTCAATTATGTGAAACATCTCGCTTGAAAGCAAACACCTTCGTTTGTATGCCAAGCCCAAAGGCAAAAATAAACTAGTGACAGTTTGCGATGAGATTACGAGGAAGTTTCCAGTGTAAGACATCACATGTTGCATGAGAAGATGGGATATCGGGCAAATTCTTCGTACAAATCTTCCTTCTTGGGAAACTGTAGTGACTCTCTTGTTTATGTGCTGTGTTAAATGTGATTTTCACGTTTAACCTCAGAATTCACACTTGAAAAGGGGAAGACGTGTACAAGGTTCTCAGCAGTGTGAAGCCACGACATGAAACAAGTAGCAGTTTGCTTTGAAAGGTTATGTGGTGTCACTGCAACAATAATCTCATTCACATTCTACAGAACAGGTTTCAATGCCACTTTAAATCTTTCAATGCTCTGCAATCAAGCAAGACACGTAGATAAGTGATTGTAGAAAGTGTGTCAATTCTGGTGAGAAGAATTTAAAATACTTCCTTCAGGACTGCTTTATTAAAGATGGGCCACAGAATTGGGTTTTTACCTTTATTAAGTGCTTTATATGTACAAATAATGACACTTTAGTGTTGGGAATCAGCGAAGGTCATGAGGGGAACTAAATATTTATGTATAGTATATCTGGAGCTGGGCGATACATATATACAGTTTATACCAGTGTGTCAAGTTAATTGAAAAAGTAAATAGAAAAAGGATTTTGGGAAATAGTTAAACATTCCCTTTCATGTCTTTTACCACTCCTGTGTTAGAAAAAAAAAGAGTACTTGCACATTAGACAGTAGTTGAACCTAGCCATACGTTTGCATTTAAAGTACACAAAAGACATAAATAAGAAGTACCAGCGAGCTTCTGATGGTTTTCTACTCTTCTCTGTCCTGTGATGGTTGATGAAATGAGATGTAACAGATTGAGATGGAATGATTGTGTCTATAGGGAAGATGTGGAAGTCTGCTTGAGTTCGGTGGATTCTGCTTGGAATTATTGCTTTTTAACAAAGTTGGCAATTATTCTCGTTATATACCCATTATCCGACATCCACGCATTATCATATCTTCAACCAGTTTCCCTGTGTATGCTCTATCGTCGTCCTATAATGCCAGATTTTAGTAATGGCATGACTTGTCTTGGTTTGGCTTCACTTTGCTCACCGTAAATCACCTTTCTGTTTTCATCAACCTCTAGGCTCTGAGGCCAAATTCGCATTTATTTATAAATAGGGTTTTTTAACAGAAAAATGACACAAAAATGCAAAAACTCCCCATAAAACTAATCAGAGTCCAAACTAATTAGAAGAATTGGTTAAACAAAGAAGACAGTGAAGCGTTTCCATCCACTTTTTTTGGAATATTGCACAAAAAAAAACTGGATTATAACGCCAAGATGCGCATAAATAAAAAAAAATATGCATTAAAAATGATGAGCAAAACTGATTGGGGTAATTTTTTTATCCGATAAGAAAGTATGCACATAAACTACGAAGGAAGTGCATTTATAGAATAAATCCCACTTGGAAATGCGTTTTTCTGTTGGAACTGGGGAGCACTGGGGCGGCAACAACAAACTAACCAACAAAATGATTTCGTTGCACAACATCTCAAATGTTGTTTTGGTCATTCTAAAATTCCTGAAGTCTGTCATCAAAGTGGTTCGAGATCATCAACTTCCAGAACTGTGTCACCAGCTGCGTTCCCAAAGATCAGTCTCCCACCTCCAAAGGCAAGATAACATGACTTCTATTTGGACCAGTTTACCAAGAAGTGATGGATGGAATCAGAGCTTTATTTGCAAATATTTATTGCGATATTCCAGTTTTGCATCTTCATTTCTTCGTCGATATTTCTTCATTTGCATCTGGAAATGGAAACATAGCTAATGAAAACGTGCACCTACAAAATGTCCAAAAACCCTGTTTTCGCTGTCCATACAAAAACGCTCTTTTTACAGATTTCAGAATGACCCACTCCGGCCGTTGTTTTGAAAAATGCACGATTAGGTGAACGGATGAACAGTGTTATCAAAATAACGTTTTAAAGTAAGTGGGCTTGGTTTAGACATGTCACTCAAGACAGTGTCATTCCAGTTTTGCTTGATGACATACTACCAAATGCAAAGGAAATGCACAACCTTCATATGAAAACCAAAGAAAAAGAAGCACTTAATGCTGAGCCCACACAACATGGAAACATTTAAACAAAAGGCTCCGTTTAAAAGTGGTTGTACCATTAGTCTCGCACTGTAATGACACATGCATTGATGAGTATTCTGGCCAACCAGTGAGCTCAACAGCTGACCAGTCAGTGATCAACAGGAAGTTGTGTCACGCTTTTCTTTCTAGTCAGAGAAAAGTATCACCTTGATCCTACTTTTAGAACCTCATCCAAATCCAAAGTACAGATAAAGGGTGCAGAGCAAGCTGGGGAGTCGGTCCTTTACAAAACTAGTTTGTGGAAAAGTGGCATAATTGTATCATCGTTTAATCCGAGATAAGAATTTAATGTAAAGCATATGAATAACCATTTCTGGGGACTCCAGGTACAAAAATCTAATTGTACGAAATGTCATACAATTGTGTGCTTTGCATAAAGGTTCCAGATGGAACGATTTGGTTCTCCCTTCAAAATTCACTCTCTGGACTCCATCCCTGTGTAAATTTTTCCATCTAAACTAAAGGTTTCGTGAGAGAATTTCTTTCTTTCGGTTTGTTCTAAAGATGAGCGATAGTGTTGTGTCTGCAGCAGAGAGAAGTTGTGATCAGTAGATCCGATCTGGTGAAATCTGAGCAGTTTTGCTACCTGTTCTAAAAATAGCTCAAAGCGCAACTTTCCAGTGAGCTGAATCTAATTTAATATGACTGCTATTCTTGTTTAAATGACACTTGCACGTAAGCTTCATGTGACAACACATTATTTAAAACATGTAACATATAGATGTGTGTGAACTACGAAAGGTTAGCATGATGCACTACGATGAAACAAACAAGCCGTGCAGCGAAAATGAGACGACTGACCCATAAAAAGATCATTTCATTTTCGCAACGAATGCGAGGTGTTTTTTTTTAACTCTGTGGAAGGAGAGTGTGTTTGTCTCATTTGCGCGATGACTGTGGCGGCGGCCAAGTGGCACAACGTGGAGAGACATTTCACGACGTGCCATACAAGCTACCAACTATCCACAGAGCAGCGCACTGAATACAGAAAAAGCCGCTAGTTGCACGCAATGCCAAGTTTCTTAATAACTGAAAGAAGCAGATACCAGATTTGGTGTCTAGTTCATGTTTAGTTTAATGCGTTTGTAAAATTGATCTGTTTATCTGTTTTCTACCTTGTTAATTAATTGTTGATATTCATTGTGAGAAAAAATGAACACGATCAGTGTCTTTGCAGAGATGAATATCCTTAATTATTAATAAATTCAGAAGAGGGTATCAAAGTTGTAGCCCTTTGAATTAATCAGTACCCAGGAAGTAGCTCCCGGTTTGAAAACGGTTGGTGACCCCTGCTCTAGCCCCATCACATGAGATCGGTCATGGTGCGTGTATGAGCAGCGCATCACATCATAACTGCCAGGAACGGCGAAAAAAGGAAGAAGGATTGCGTAGGGTTTGATTCATCAAGTTCCATCAAGCCTATGTTTTCGTTTCCTTCCAGTCATTACATGGCATTTGACACCCACCCTGCTTCGAGACTGACTAAGCCTATTCTAAATAAAAAGGTTTTCAATAATGGATGGCGACGTACAATATGGACTGAAACTTTATCCATGTGGTGAGGGCACTTAACTTTATAATGAACTCTTGTAATTGAATGAATGAAGGAAATCACTTGAATGGCAAACAATTGGAGCACTTTGTACATCAATTAAATAAACGGATAATGTTTTCTGTTGTTCCAAATGCTAGTTCTGTTATTACACTGGAATTCAGAGCCTGCACCAATGGCTGATTGGAAATGAGTCATTATGTGATGATATCAGTCCATCGCCGGCTATCTCAGTTTCCCCTCAAACCGTTGGGAGGATCATCATTAGCATAACTACTTTTCTCCGTATGTTTCAGAACAAGCTTCCCTCCCAGGACTGCATACAGCTCAGGCTATTGTTATTTATGTTCCCACCCAGTCATAGAGTCCTTTTAAATTAGCTACCAAATACCCAGATCGTCTTTCATTGGACTCCTGTGGCCTTCTGCCCTCTCTTTAAGCTCTCATTGCACTACTGTAATTGGGGTACCTCCTGCGCGGAGAAATGTCTAATTAGTAACATTGAAAACACTCAATAGACACGTAGAAGGGTTTAGTGGAAGTTATTGACATTCCTCTATCTTTGCTATGCGAGAAGCCATACATTTTCTTTGAGACGTCTGATAACATCTTTAGCTAGTTTTATTCAGTTAGCCAGAGGTTTGTTAAGTGCACCTGAATGGCCTGAGTGGGGGAAAATTTGATTTGAGTCATTTTTGAGTGGATACTGGTCGCTGGCTATTCAACAGAGGCTGAAATGATTATGCTAGCTTTCCGGCGCTGATGTTTTTAACTTTGGCCTGCTTAAGGAGATCACATGGCTTTGCTAGGCAGCTTTCCGAAAACACATCTGGTCACTTTTTGAATCGAAACAGAAGAGGCGGTATTGTTTCCCCGCACTTGGAGTATTTGGAATCTCTGTCATAGCCAGTATGTGGCTAGCTAGCATCGGTTATCAAGGTTGTTAGCATGTATTTGAAGTGACAGATAGATGTGTACTATAAAAAGGTTGGGAGATGGTTGGTAACTAATGTTTTTTTTATCCCAGTGTCTTGCACTTCTGGGCTCTGTTCCCACTAATAAGATTATGTTGTCAATGCTTCATTGTTCACAATTAGCTTGTGTGTCAGGAATGTTTTGAAAGGTTGCAATGTTTCCATCCAAAGATACAAATTAAATTTATGCACAAAACTGGAATATTGCATAATGTATTTGTGAAAAAAAAAACAAAGTCACAAGAACATGTGGACGAAACGCAATACACGCAGTCATGTCATCTTGATTTTGGAGGTGGGAGACTGATCTTTTGGAACGCAGCTGGTTGAGACAGTTCTGGAAGGTGATGATCTCGAACCACTTTGATGACTGACTTTAGAAATTTTAAAATGACCAAAACAACATTTGAGAAGTTGTGCAATGAAATCGGTTTGTTGGTAAATCTATGAATGCCTCTCCATCGCTCCCCAGTCCCGACAGAAAAACACATTTCCATTGGGATTTTTTCATAAATGCGTTTCAATCGTACTTATGCATATTTTTTCGTATCGGATGAAAAGTTTATAGGTTTAATAGGTTTTTTTATGCACATTTTCAAAATATATGCGCATCTTGGAATGTCCATACATCACGTTATTTCAAAATGTGCATAAAAAAGTTGGATGGAAATGCAGCTGAAGTTGCCATTAGTATGACACTGAAAATCGACCTTAATTAACCGCAATCAGCCAATAAAGTTTGAAACTTATTTCTGATTGGTAAAACTATGTGTTTCTTGCCCAATGTGCGCTGGCAGACCCCCCAAAATGAATAAAAATGTGTATGTGGTATATTTAAAACAAATCTGTGGTATTGCATCTGTGAATATTGTTTATAAAAACAACATAAGACGGGGCTAACAGTCTGCTTTGGAAGTTGTTTGGGTGGATGCACAGATCTTTAAGCTCAGTGATGCCCCTGCAGATGAATTAAGCCCCACCCCCTTGAATGAACGTGGAGTTCTGGTCATGGGCCTAAAGCCGCGGTCACACCATGATAATAATCACAGTCACTCAAATGGGATCGCATGCGGTGATGGGAAAGCGGAAGTTCAGTTTTAAGGAACTTTGACCTTCGATATCAGGTCTTGAGCCACTTCATTGGTGAGGTCATATCCATGAGCGTTTTTTATCACTCAATTTGAAGCAAATGTACATTTTCAGGAAGTCTGTATTGCTATAAATTAAATTGGAGGGCACCCTAATATCATTGAGATGAGTTTTATAGTGAATTGTTTATTTTTTTTGAACAATGCCATTTTGTGGGCGGGCTCATGTGGCACACAAATGCATGCGGTGAAATTCTGCATTGTTTTTCATTGTGTGACTGGGTGGTAACCCTGTTTAGCATGGTAGTGACGTTACGATTTAATGTTCAGTTGCTGGGGCTTAACCCCTCTGCAGTCTGGGGTAGTTGTAAGCCAAAGCTAGCATTAGCATCTGCTAACATTAGATTTTATCTTGGCTTTCCAAGCTTTTAGTTTAAATCATTAAAACTCCCAAATGTTTTATTATTTCATGAAAATGAGGCTGAAAATAATTATGAACTTCGGTTATCCATTTTGTGCCGCAACCATAGCCCTGACCTCATGTATCTGGTTAATTTAAAAATGGATATTTTTCTGCGTGGCAGTACTGCAGCACCGTTTTCATGTAAGGGCACATTTTTTAAACACCGGCCAAGGTGAATTTTATTTGAAACGCCAGCACCCAGTGCATGTGTTTTTTGTTGTGTTTGAGGTGTGGAGTTTGTCATTTTCATCGCACTCTGTCAGTGCTGTGTTTACAAACTGGCGGCTGTGTTTGTGCGCATGCAGTGCTGAATAATAATTTTCACAAAGCACATTACAACATTTCAGGGGTTTTTGAGTGTCCGTGTGGATGCGTTTTCAATAAAAATCTGGTTAGGTGTGGTCATGTTCTTTGTCTTTTTTACCATCATGTTTTTTTTTCTGAGATTTCGAACATATCTCAAGAAAATCTGGTGGCATTGTTCTCATACTGTGCATGTCAATGTAATCATTGGCGATAGTTGCTAAGGTCAGTTTTGAGAGCCACATGTGGAAGTGCAGATCAGAAGGAAGGTTTACATTAGGTTGGTGGTGTCTGTTTTTAGCGGTGCATTGCTGTGTTTCAGATCACATTCATCAAGCTAAGTGAGAGTGACGTGTCTCGTTTGCCGTGTTGAAACAAGCTTTCAAGATTACTTAAATGCTGTATAATTGAGGGGTCTGTTCCATCAAAGTGTACTTATTATGATGTGGAAACCTTGAGGGTCATTTTTCAGGGTGTAAGGTTTAGGTAAACGACTTTAAGTGTCGTGTTTAGTCAACTTGCTCTAACTGTCAATCACAACGACAACCTTTTCTTCGTAACCGCAAAATTGGTGTGATATACATCCTGCTGCATGTTTCTAGATATAGTTTATTCTGTTTTTTCCTCATACTTGTATGATTAAATCTGTCTCTGAGGAATGAAGATGCATTTACAGATGTTGGCTCACACTTGAGGAAAGGAACGCTACAGTAGATTTAAAAACCAGCATTAAAATCTGAGTTTTATTTGTTAGGATGCCTCAAATAAAGAATTAAACATGATCCAATGTTGTTTCTTGTGGTTTGGAGAGTTATAGTTACATTTTTGTATTATTATTAAGGTTTTTACTTGAGTAAATTGAGGAAAACGAGGATATAATTAAATTTATGTATAAATGTTATAATTAAAACATTGTAGTAAATTGTGCTGGTGATTTGAGTTGATGTCATTTGCCTCAAATCTCGACCTCTCAATACGGACCAAAGTATAAAAATGTAGTTTGAAATACAATACAAGTCTCATTAGCCTTTACTATAGAGTTACATTGGGAATTCTATACATGTGTATGAATTCCAGTCAGTGGAACTTTTTTCTTAGTGTTATCGCGGCTTAACCCTGGTTAGCATGGTTCCCATGGGATGCCACAATACTTCCATTATTTATCTGTTCGTGTGATCAGCCAGAACCAAACCGAAAGCCGTGGTTAAAAACCCGCGGTACATACCGAACTGTGAACTTTGTATACCATTGCACCCCTAGTAGTGACGTCATGATTAACGTTTAGTGGGTGGGGCTTAACCCGTCTGCTATCTAGGGTACTTGTAAACTCAAGCTAGCATTAGCATTTTATGTTAGTTTTGCAAGCTCTTTTTTTTAAGCCATTAAAGCTACAAAAATATATTTTATAAATGTTAAAAATTAGGTCAAAAATAATTGATAACTGTGGCTATCTGTTTTGATTTGGGTTGAGGTCCTTCGCCTTGAATCTTGACTCTCCTGTTCGAAAAACATTGATATCTTTCGCTCTCTCTTTCTCTCTCTACACATATGCTGAAATTCAACGTCCTTTTCTCTCGTTATTTTGTATCAATTTTTATACAAGATATACCATTATCTTTCTTCAACATGTACAAAATATTATGTATACCCTTTTTTGCCGTTCGATACTTCTTTCCTGCATTTAGGCGGGAAAGTGGGGAGCGCTGGGAAAGACTGAATTAAATCGAAACATTTTCTTTTTTGTCCAGCGCAAGGCCCGCTATACCACTAGAGCTGGCCGGGAATTTCAATTCTTCACTGTAATCTTTCTTCTGAGTTGCAGAATATTCCAGTATTTGTCCGCAATTGTGGGAATTAAATTTGTTGCACTATTGAGATAAGAAGGGACATTAGTAAAAGAAATGTTTCGGGGAAAACTACTTAAGGAAATCTAAAGGAATTGAAGTTGCTCAGTGGTGTTTCACTCAAAACAAACCAGCAATGCGTTATACACAAGGAGCACACGTTTCTGAAGGGCTTTATTAAAGATGCCTCTTTAGTTTAAAAAGGGGAGCAATCCAGAAATGCAACCAGTAAAACAGGACGTTCAAACTGTCATTCACCAACTCCTCAAGTGGTTCACGACACATTACCATCTCCAGTGATACTACACGATGGTCTTACTTAAGATTGAATGCATACTTACTTCCTGACCCTCGTTTTATTTGAGTTATGCATTTGTCTGATCATTTGAAAACGGTGACCTACGCATTTTCACATGGCTCGTCTTGTTGCTTGTTCTGTATAATCATACATTTGGAGTAGCTTTTAGAAAATGAGATCTGAAGTGGAAAAACGAGGTTTGGAAGGCTGTATAAAGAGATGCATTAGCAGATTACTTGGAAGCCCGATGCTTGCCAGTTGCAGTACATTCATGCCATTTTTTTCATGGCTAACTTTGTAAAATCAGTGATTTTATGATTAGGTATGTCAGAATAATAAAATATTTTAAAGACCTTTTGGTCTGGAAAACATTAGCCTACGCATATTAGATTTTTGGCTCAACAAGATCCAAGTCATCAATATCAATCGGTCTTGTAGATACTTCTTTAGCGAAAATGCTACACCAACAAATTTTAGTTTGGTTAAAAAGCAGATAAACCAGCTTAAACTGATGCAAAGTGATGACCAACTTCGAACTTAGCATTCGGGTAGTAAAATATTACAGTAGTTTAAAAAACTATAATATTGTTATTGGACTAAATCAATATCTAATCAGAATGCTAATCTCTAAAGCTAACCTTAAAAAGATAGTAGGTTTTGTGCCGTGTGAAAAAAACTTGTAAAAAACCTATATATACAGGATGTAACTGCTAGGATGCAACTATTGTAGTGTCAAATGCTACTTTGATCACCAAATGAGAGTTGTGCTAGCTTAGCGATAAGCTGAGTTTTACAAGAGCAATAGCTAATTGTAGTTTTCTAAATGCTAGATTGACGAAACGATTGCCAAACATTGTTTGTTTATAGAGGTACAACAATATATTGTGGCACAATACATTGCGATATAAATGTGTCGCGATACATATAGCGGAGTTGCGGGCAGTTCTGAATCTACAGCTATGCATTTAAGCGAATTTTCGATTTAACTTACGATTTTGAGTCTCAACGATCAAAAAAGTTGTGTTATTTTGGCCCATTTTCCTGAATGTTTATAGCATTCTGGTATGCACATGCTCTTCCGTCCCTCCCTGCACCAAACTCTCAGAAAAAAGTGTGCATGTTATCTGATCCCATTTAAATATTAGCGCATATTTGTGTTTTTGTTTATTTCAAGTAATTTATTAGTGGAAGTTAAGGTTGTTTCTTAAGGAAAATTCACAACTAACTAAATGCATTCCATGGTCAATAAGTAATCATGTAAAATAATCGTGATTTCAATAATGATCCAAGTAATCGTAATTATGTTTTTTGCACAATCGAGCAGCCGTACGTCAAAGATCTAAAATATACAAAGGCATGAAAAATGGCAGTAAACACAAGAAGCAGGAGGAATTTTGTAAATATCTCCCTCACTCAGATTCCTCACTTATGTTGAATACTTTAAAAGCCCAAATGTTAGCGCTGCCCCCTAGTGGCTGGAGTATATCTCACAATACACTTCTAAGCTTTTACAGTCTTAAAGTTTAAAAATGTGGTTTTATTTAGGCAGTTTGAAATAACTTTAATTCCAGTATCTTTTTAAACACTTGTTTATGTTATAGTGTGGACAATATTGAGGTATTCATCGTATCATTTGCCACAGTGACAAGTAAATGTTGAAGGATTGTTTCTTAAACATCTTTCCAGAGAAGAAACATAATGCCCATATTATTTCTACTATTAACTAAGAAACCTGCGTTTCACCCCTTCTTCACATGGGGGATTAACTGGGACGCATCCGAGTTGACGGCTAGCATATACGTTCGTATCCGCCACATACGCTCAGGTCCAGATAACAAACTCTTTAAAAGCTAAAATATTTAGAAGCATACATACAATATTCTTTATAAAATGTAACATGCAACACCCGAAAGCCAATACTTAGATCTACCCCTAAGAAATCTGGGTTTTTTTTATTTATTTATTTTTAAATTTTTAGAATTATTTTTAAAACATTTTTTTATGATAACCCCAGCAACTATTTTTTTTTTTGCTAATATCTTTGAATTATATTATACAATAATTCCACCCAAAAAAAATCTGAATTTGTACAAAAAAATATAATTCTGAGTGGTAAATTGGACATTTTTATTGCTGGAATAGTCAGAAAAATTGAGAATGAACAGTTTTTATCATTTTTTACAAAACTAAGTGTTTAAATCTCAGTATAAAGCAAAGATAAGGTTTAAACAATGCGAAAAGTGTATAAAAAAAATCTGGCAAACCTTTCCAAAGCCTTATACACTGTTCCAAGCACTTTTTGTGCCATTGTACTTTTGTTGTTTTTACCAGAACTTTGAAAAACACAAGCCATATCACAGGTCTTGTACTTCCAAGGGTTATCCCTTCTTTTCACCTCTAGATACCACTGATGGCACAAATTTGTGGTCTGTAAAAGAAAATGATCGCTCATTTTAATTTGAATTGCCTTGTAAATGATGTCATTGTGTCTTCTAATATTCATATAAATACAAACTTATCAAAACAAATAACATTTTTGAAACCTTCACATTATATTTGATATCAAAACCAAACAAGATCTTGGTCGCGTCATTCGTACTTAATTCAAAACAGCCGGTGTTTCAAAAAAGGGTTGCTGGATGGTGTTGGCTTCTGTTTTCTTTAAATATTCAAGTTCTAATAAATATTTTTGTTATATTCTTACGCTAGGGGAGCAGAGTCTGCATGCTCTTCCTCTACTTGCATAGTTCTTCCTCCCGTACAGATTTCAGAAACATGTGAAAGGAAGTTGTTTGCTGATTGTATATCACCCATAGTAGCGAGTGTTTGGTCTGGTGACCTC
Organism: Danionella cerebrum; assembly: GCA_007224835.1. Taxonomy (NCBI): domain Eukaryota; kingdom Metazoa; phylum Chordata; class Actinopteri; order Cypriniformes; family Danionidae; genus Danionella; species Danionella cerebrum. The sequence goes on along the minus strand of SRMA01026870.1, from coordinate 79,713 downwards.
TCCAGGAGTTGTAAACCTCTGGTTTCAGCCAGTGTAAGCTAGGATAGACTTGCAGACCTTGTGATCAGACGCAACAATAATTAAACAGAGATTTTGTTTGCTAACTGATCAACTTATAAGCAAACTATTGTTTGCAAACGCTCCCAGTATTGAAACGCCTCCCAAAGCTTTAGGTATTTCTTTAAAAGAGATTTAGGCCTACATTAAAATTATTACATTTCTGTTTACCATTCTATGATGACTTTCAAAATAAGATCAGAAAATCACATTAGGTTTTAAATAGTGTACGCTTTGAAATTGACTTAAAAATGAGGTCCTTGAGTTTGTCTTAAATGCCAAGCGCAAATGAGTCTTTGGATTTGATTCATGTGATCCTCAATCCAGCCAAATTGTAGAATCCATGAGAAATGGAGTTTTTGCTATGGAATCGCATGTGGAGCTCCCCGAGAGAACTCTTTCCACCGCTAGCCCGCTTCTCTCGACAGAGCTCCTGCATTGTTTGTCTGGGATCACCATTGTAATCGGGGTTAAGAGTAAATCTGCCTCATGTTATGCAACAAGCTCAAATCGCAGGTCTGGGAAGAATCGAGCATAAGCTTTAAGCCACCAAGGGACAACCAGCTTTAAAGTGGCACAAGGGGCAGGAGAGATTTCCAGACAAAACACTTATTTATTTGATTGGCCCTGGCCTGTTTGCTCTGAGAGTAAAAAGGGATAATTTTTTAAAAGTGTTAATAAAAGATTTCATTTGCTGTCACTGATTTTTTTATTTCTTTTATTTTTTTTTATTCCCCAGATTTGGATATGCACCTGTGTCCATTTATTGCTGTACATCACAGTTGCTGCCTATTCCAGTGAAATAGGAAATCCCATTACAGATGACATCAAGAAAATTTCTTTGTTGGTAAGAGCTGTGCCACTTCATATGAAAAATACTGACATTTTATTGTGTGCTGGATATTTCTCCCTGATGTCCAAAGTTTTTATTTTTTAAATGAAATATAATATATATTATAATTTAATATAATTTGAACTTGTCTTTTGATTGACCTCGACGTTAACGTTACTGTAGCTGCGTTTACATCCACCTGTTCTCATGCGCTTTTAAACTTTTTTATTAGATAAGAAAAAAATTGCATTAACTTTGATGAAATTTAAATGCATAAATCCCAATGCGATGTGTTTTTCTGTCGGAACTGGGGAGCGACGTGGCGGCATTAATGAAATAATCAACAAACCGAATTCATTGCACAACAACTGAAATGTTGGTTTGGTCGTTCTAAAATTCCTAAAGTCAGTCATCAAAGTGGTTTGTGATCATAAGTGGGTAATGATAAATATCGAAAGAAACCAGAGGAAGCCTAATTTTCTGATCTGAGATTGTTTTAACAATTTTTTGCATTTTTTTTTACATATTTAACAGAAACTATGAGCGCTGAACCATGTATCATTCGTAAATTTGAGTAAATTTAGTGGAACAATAGATTGCAATACAAAATTGTCACAATACGTGTTGTGGAGCTACTGGGAGATGTCGTCTAATTTATTGTGATTCTAGTCACTTCTGAAACTTCTTTAAGTTGTTTCTTATTTTATTTAGTATTTACTAGGAGACAATTATCCTTTACTCGCATTTTAATGAGAAACAAGTTCCACCATTTAGAGTTAAAGACAGGACTTGATACAACCACTGGTGCTGCCCCCTTGTGGAATGGATGACATTAAATGTTTAGCATAGTATTGCAAATAATTTTGAGTTAGAGTGTTAAAATAAATACAGTTAAAATAAATATATAGAATTAAAATCATGCTTGGTTTTTGGTATTTTTTTATTTTATTTGAGTTATTAAAAAAAAAAACCAACTTTAAAAAAGCAAATACAAGGAGTCTAAAAACGCTTAAAACATTAAAAACACTGTTTTTTCTCATTGAAATGTGTGAAACCTGAAAGTTATTGTTACAGTGCAGCTCCTTTATGACCATTTTACCGATAAATTTGGTTGGTTTGTGAACTGCTAGGACACTAGGCATTGATAAATATCGTAGACCAGAGTTTTTTTTTTTCAATGTGTCCGTTTAAAAACAAAGCATCCTTTCAAAACCCTGAAACCCAATAATGCTGTAAACACTGTACCAAACCAACAGGTGGCAGTCTGTTCATGCCATTTTTAAGAGTAATTTTCAGTACTGCATGTGCAATTGTCGTTGCTTCGGCCCGCCATTACACTTCCTGTTAGTAAACTCATGAGTGATAGAGCGCAGCGACAAACAACAAACTCCACCTACCAAACCCAAAAAACCCTGGTTTTACGGTCCACACTGACTCCAGGTATGGAGCTTTTTAAATACGATTCACCTCGGCAGGTGTTTTAAAAAATACGTGTTTACTTGAAAATGGTGCTGTTTTTACGTGTGGGGACGGACAGTGTAACCGCGCAAAAAATACAACTAAAAATTATCTTATTGTTAATTAATTATTTGTTATTTTAGGGTGTTTTATTTTTCTATCTAAACATTTACAAACAAAGGTGATACCAAATCAAATAGCAAGAAGACTTTTTAATTAGTTATGACACACAATCCAGTATTTAGTTTTTGTTTTGAAATCGAAAAGCAGATGAAAAACTGAGTTACAGATTGATGTTATATCTGTGAGGTCACACATGGGTCAGTACAAAAGACATAATATTTATGTTTTTGACACGCTTTAAAAAAAACATTCAGTGCCTTTACAAATTTATGGTTTACTTTTATGGAAGGATAATATATATAAACTAGTCCCTCAAACGATGATAATAAACTGCTGTTTTCTTTCGTTATTCTATTTATCTTCTACTATTCCACTATTAGCGATCTCCCAGTTAACAAAAAATGGCCAAAATGGATGTGGTCAGATAAGAGATGAAATAGCGGCCAACATACAAGTTTGAGCGATAAATCTCACAGAAAATTCTGGCAATATTAACGGACAGTTGTCGACATTTGTAGAAGATCTTCTGTCTTGATGTAAACATTTGGCTTTAATAGACAAAATTTACACTGAGCCCCACATGCCGCCCCTCCTTCTTTTGTTTTAGAAATTTGTTCAAATTATTGTTTATTCTGTATGTTTTATGTATGTGTCTGTATATATTAATCTAAATAATAGATAAATAACTCAACCATCAGCCACAAATATTAGCATCGGCTAAAGAAAAAGAGCTTTCTCAAGCATTACACAAACTCCGTAAACTCCTCAATGTCAGATTTCTGATTGTTATTTGCAAACTTTGTGTTCCTTTTTATTTAGTCGATGCTAAAAATGTATCCAGTGACCCTTTACTCGTGTTTTTTTGCTTGTTTGTTTGTTTTTAGCTGCCTTTTCTAGCTTTAGCTTAGCCATTTTTGAAAAAGCAAATATTTATAGTATTTGAACAAGTTGCTTTTTGTTTTGTTTTCTAGCATTTTTTTAAATGTTATTTTAATTCTTAAATGTTTGACTTTGAATATTTAAACTGGGTTTCCGCTTAAAAAGTTTTCCGTCTTAAAAAGTCTCAAAAATAAAACCCCAAATTTTTAGGCCTTAAAAAGTCTTAGATTTAACAAGAATTCACAGGTCTTAATTTTCCGATTTCAGATCGAGTGTGCTTGAGACACATTTCCCAGCATGCACCACACGAGCAGGTGCATTTGGTTGTTCAACAAAGATGGCTGCCATAGCAACCACAACTTTTTTTGTCATTTACAGAGGTTTAAAAAATATGAAAACAGTAGTTTTATGTTCTACAACAAATACAAATATGTCTAAAAGTATAATTGAAATCACAAAAAATTCTGCTTTTTATAAAACACGGCAGTTGCTAAATTTTATTTGTGTTAGATTTCATGTCACAAGTGCATTTAAAAGCAACTGTAATAATTCTAAACTTTTAAAGGATAAAATGAGAATGATTTAAAAGTTTTGCTGATCCTTCAGAACCATTTGGTTGTTAATCTTTGCAAGAGTTAATAAATGAAAATATTTCAGGAAACAAAACGTTTTTTATTTTGTTACTTTATCTACGACTCTTGGACTTTTTTTTAATCTTCATAAGATGACGGTGAGAACATTTTTCAAGCTGCATTTATTGCGAACATTTTTAGATAGCTTATATGCAATACTTTTTTTTACAGTGATTTATATTTTATAAATGGTATCGTTTATTACGGAAGTTTGTTAGTTAAAGATTGGTTCTTGATAGTCTTAAAAGAGTCTTAAAAAGTCTTAAATGTGACATTGTGAAACCTGGAGAAACCCTGTTGATTCATTGAAGACAAGGATAAAGCAATTCTTTATGTACTTTCTACAGTCCTGACCCTTTCCCTTTTAAACTTTCACATATATTCTGACAATATCAGAATAGTCTGATGCACACACAATAATTCAAAATCCTGTGGATAAGTAGTTCTCTAAATGATGATCTCCTCAGTGCCATATGATTTCTTTTTTATTTCATCTTTTTTCCCATGGCTTCACTTTGACAGACAAGAGCGAAAGCTGATTTATCAATACTCCGGGGGAAGGAGCTGAAATTTATTTAGTGTGTGCTGGAATGAAAGCCGCAGACATGTGGTTGAAAGTTTGATAAGACATAAAACAAATGCTTTCCTGTGGACAGCCTCTTTAGAGGAATCATCGCTCTGCGCAAAACAAAAGTTTGATGTTTTTTTTTTGATATGCAAGATGTTGCATGGTTTTCGCTCTTCTGCTGAGGCCAAACTGGGATTCGTGCTGTTCGGTGGAATCTCGATAACCAGTCGTTACTGGGTGGATGGCTTGAAGTAAATAAGTCACATATGCTTGTGGTTTTCATAAAGACACCTAACAAAGCAAACTTCCGTTTTAACTTAGCGGTCAGAAGATTAGTTTGCATCTTCACAGGAGATGAAATGTTTGAGCAGTTTTCTGATGCTTTCCCCTTCTTCCAACAGAAGCAGAATATTCCGAAAGACTACAACATTACAGTACATTATATTCCTAAAGAAGTGGTGAGTAGTGCTTTTTCAGAAGGTTTCAAGCTGATAAATCAGATGATAATTTAATTATGTGTTTCATCTATTGTTTTCAAGAGTGGTATGTGCTGGGTGAGGCTAAATGTATTTAACTTGGAGATGAGCTTAAAAGCCCTGGCGCAGCAGTTTGGGAACATATCCTCCAATAAAGATAATATCGGCACTTTCGTCCAAATACTGCAAGAGATGCGCTATCACATTGGACATGACTTGGTGAGTCTTCATTTAGTCTGAAGCGTTTAATAATGCAAACGCTATTTCATCTGAAATATATATATATATTTTTTTTTTATTATTTATTTATAAAAATGCACTTTCACTATCAAAACAAACAAAGAAAATAGACATAATTTAAGAAAAAGAATATTATTCTTGAATGCCAAAATTAACATAAAACAAATGTTAAGAAGCAAACAAACAAATATAAAGAAGTGATGATAAATAGAAAGAGAAACAAGGCAGATAAAACAAACATAGAGAAAAGAGTGAAACATTGTGAAATTATGAAAATGAATCAAACATGAAATTAAACAAATAAGCAAATAGCATGAAATTAAATAAGCAAGCAAAGACTGAAATAGAAAATGAAAAAAAACAAATACAAAGAAAGCAACAGAGATACACACAAAGAAATAGGAAAAAAGAAACAAACTATTTATTATAACAAATATGCAGAAACTAGAAATAATAAAGAAACAGACAAAGCAAAATGAAAAAATCTGAACAAACATGAGCAAACAAACAAACCGTAAAAAGAAATCTGGACAAATTAGGAATAATAATAAAACAAACAAACAGTAAAAAGAAATCTGGACAAATTAGGAATAATTATAAAACAAACCGTAAAAAGAAATCTGGACAAATTAGGAATAATAATAAAACAAACAAACGGTAAAAAGAAAGTTGCAGAAACTAGGAATAATATAGAAACAAACAGACAAATAAAAATACAAAAGTCTGAAAAAAATGAGCAAACAAACATATCGAAGAAATGTGTACAAATTAGGAATAATAAACAAACAGAAAAAGCAAAAAAAATAAAGTCTTAAATACGCAAACAAATAGTAGAAAAAAGAAAGACGTAGAAACTACGATTAAAGACACAGATAACAAAAGCAAGCAAACAAACTGTAGAAGGAGAGAGGGAAAAATTTACAATAATACAGGAACAAACAGACAAAGCAAAACAAATAAAATATGAAAAACAAGCAAGTGAACAAAGAACCAGTAAAATGAAAGATGCTGAAACTAGAAGTTATAAGGAAGTAAAAAGGCAAAACAAAATAAACTAGACAAAAAGAAATAAATAAACAGTAAAAATAAATATGCACAAACTAAGAATTATACTGAAAGCAACAAACTAAAAGAAAAGAAAGAAGGGATGAGTAAACAAAAGAAAGTGAAATGAAATGATCCTCTGGTGAAATAACCTCTCGCTGGGATTCTTCAGGAGGATTTAATGCAAGAGTTTGATTGTCATCGAGTAGAGAAGATGTGGCTCACAGCAAAGTATTTTGAGTTTGTGGAGGACTTTTTCAACACTGCCAATTCATCCAGAAACGCCAGGGACTGCGAGCCCCCGCCTTGTCCCACATCCACAAAAACAACAGTAACGAGAACCACAACAGCGTCCACGACGTCAGTGCAGCACAGCACGAACGGTAAGACTCAAAACAGCAGCTGGCCTGAAACTCAGTAGAATGTTCAAAGGAGTTTTAAAAAACTGAGAAGAGAGGTTATTTAATACGTTAAGCAATGGAGTGTTCTCTTTTTTAAGGGCTCGCATTATTGTTTCATGGCTTTCGTCCCACTTCTTAGGGCCTAAACGTGCTTAAATAGTCACAGAATTTCACACATACGTCAGAACTGGAGAAAATGTACCGTTGATTGGGGTTTTAGCATATCAATTTTGGCATATCTCAATCTCAGCTGTCATAGAAACATTATGGTCGTTTTATATTACTCATATTGTATGACCTCTCCATAGCAACCACCTTGTTTGCAAGTTCTACCTTGGCAACCATTCGTTTTTGTAAATGAAAGAAATTCTGTATTGTCTGGGCCAGTAGGAGTTCATAAAGTTTAGCTTGTGCGTGTTTTAGTTTGACTCGCAGGGCGCCAGCAGCTATTATGAATCACCAAAGATCAAAGTTTAACCAAAAACTTCCTTATCTACTGACGGCAAAAAATCATTTACATCTTGGATGACCTTAGGGTGAGTAAACTAACTGCATATATTAATTTTCATGAAGCATTTGTGCAGAGGCAAGATCCACACGGCGCTGTCAGAGTTGTTCTAAATGAAACCGCAGAGTGCAGTTGGTGGAAAGCCGCCCATTTGTTCTCGATGTTAACACACGCTTCTAAATCATAGCTTTTGTGGCAGCTTCGGTTACAATTTTCTCCATGTTTTGTGTGTTCCACTGCTTTTTCAAAGGAAGCCGCTGGACAAAACAACATGTTTTTGTCCGCTCCATTATGACAGTCTCAGCTGAGTTTCCAAAAGCAAGCGACGCTCCCTGGTGAACCGCATGAAAGGGAAGACAGAATCGAAGTCCAATTGTCACTATGTTGATTACAGAGCAATCTTCAGATCTTCCCAAGCACAAGCTCTTTCTTTCTAAAAGCGGACAGATCTGATCTTTCATGGGACGGGGAGAAAAGGAGATTGTGTCAGAGCTACTAACAATGAACGGTTTCTATCTGAGACTTAATGCGTCTCTGTTTCTGGCTTTCTCTAGAGAGACGCAATGTTTGGCCTGATGACCCCGGAAAAGGTAAGATATCGCAGAAATGTCTTCAATCATCACTACTGTAGCATCCAAAAGATAGTCGGGGGATTATTTACTCACTGGTTTATCTTGGAGCACAAGACAGTAATGTCTTCCATACTGTGAGATCGAAGAGCAAATAAGGACGCCAAGGTAAAAAACGAAATAAAAATATGTTGCAGATTTGTGCTGGAAATTTAAATCCGCTGATGGAAAATCGTTTCGGTCGAGATGTTTCATGGCAGGTTGCAAGAGCAGGAATATTGAATATTTTTATTGGGCTTTTTGTCTTGGTCAGAGCTTGACAAGCTTAATTCCCCTTCAGCCTCATTGTTAAGGAAACAAAATTAAAATAGCATTCCTTTCAAAAGAATGTCATAAAAAGGTTCCTGGAGGGAATCGCAGAAGAATGTGACGTTAACTAGATGTTTTGATTATTTTTGATTCGGTTAAAAACTCACCAGAGTACTGAAGAAACGAAGACTTTGACGTGAAGTTAATTGCTTGTATACTTTGTGATCTGTTTTCTTTTTAAAAAGGCTTTCGGAAGGAAACAAAGAGCTGGGGTTGATTATTTTTGCTTGATTCCTCTTTATTTCGCTGACATCGATGTTTTCTGATAATAATAATAAAATTGGTTAATATGTTATCTTTAAGAAAATCACAATATAAAGAAATGGGGGTTTGTTTATGTTAATCATTAAAATTGTATGGCCTCACCCAGCAACCAAACTGTTAAATGAAGACATGAACCAACAATATTGTTTTCCATAGCAACTCAGCTCAAAGAAATTTTAGAGACATGGGGACTGCTTTATTTTACTGATATCGACACAGGGAACATTATGTCGTCACTGACTCTTCTATAGCAACGAAACCTTTTACCTTAGCAACCAAATCAGCAGATCTATATCTCAGGTTCAGGTACCGGGGACTTGGTATATAAACTCATGGTGAGAAGGTTAACTTTTACTGATTTCTCCTTAGCAACTAGATTGTTTAACCTAGATTGTTTAACCTAGCAACCTATTTTAAAAATCTTTAGCTCCGCTAAAAAAAATCTATGGGTAAAATTTATAGCACTCTTTGTAACAAGGGGCATATTTTTAAAAGTAATTTTTCAACGGAAGTGCAGCGCGTGCGTTAAAATAGTATGGCAGGCCAAAAGGGTCACAAACGCAAACGCGATATTAAAAATTTGATTAATTGCACAGCTGTAGTTTTGAGTCATTTTCATGCTGGAATGTCCATACTCAACCTCTTTTCAATGCCGTAGCTGGTGACGTGAAGTTTGTTGTTTGTAGAAGTGTTTGCATATTTTCTGATCTGATTTCGTTTCAAAAACACTTTAGATATTCATGATCGGAACCAAAGAGTTTTTGTTTTAGGTTTTATTCCTGCTAAGTTTAGGCATACATGCATAAGTATCCGTCCATAAATGTAATGGTTTTTTGTGCAAGGAAATTTAAAAAGTTAAATATTTAACAGAGCATTTGGTTGCATACCGTTTCTGCAGTCAAAGAGATCAGACATTACTTGTCGCTTGGCACACATTTCAGAAGGGTATCTGCTTTTTAGCCCCATCTGCCACATAGAATGTAGAATAACTGCACTTCTGCTCTGTACTATATAGACAGAGATGTTCAAAACCAGCCCAAAGATCTTCCTCTTCAGACTAGTCTTTGTTCTCTTAGCAAAGTGTGGAGGGATTTTCAAACTGTAGAATTGGTCGATATGTCGCCTCTCTCTGTAGAATTCTATTATTTATTTATTTATTATTATTATTATCATCATCAATTTTCTAATGGACTGAGGACTGGCTGGGCTCTCCAGGACCTTAATGTTCTTTTTTTGACCACTCCCTTGTTACCTTTGCCTTGGGTTTTGGGTCATTGTCATGCTGAAAAAGTTTTGCACCATGTTTGTTACCCTTTAGCAGTCTATTTGGACGAGGTTCTAAAAGCAGGCTAAGCCTGGCCAGTGTAATGCTTTTCTCTGAGCGGTAAGAAAATTGTGACAACTTCCTGTTGATCACTGACTGGTCAGTTGTTGAGCTCATTACAGTGAGTAGTTATCTTCATATTAGCCAGAAAATCATTTTTTGAGTACTTACCATTTTTCAAATGGGGAAAGAAAAGGTTTTGAAAGAGAACTAAAGGAACCAAGAGGGACTAGAATGGCGTACTGGCCGCACGATGAATGGTGCCAAGTCGAATCGTGCCATCGCTAAAATCTTGGGGCAAGCAGCATTGATTGAGTATGCTGTTGAAAAGAGTATCCTGCATTGCTTGACTGAGTTTTTTTCTGACTCGCACTATTATTACATTGATGATTTCTTTGGAAAATAGTTCAGAATCCGTCAAATATTAACTTTCTTTAATGCGGTTTGAATCAACCCATTAACATCGAATCAAAAACGTTGAAATCTAGGAGCAGCTTGTTTTAGAGGATACTATTTTAACTCCAAAAAATGAATTTGGATCATTTTAGAGCCACATTTGAGTTCAAATAGCTAGAAAAGATGGACACCAACGCAATGGAATGTTTCATTTGTTGGTTTAGGAAGCCTTCCGTTGGGCATGTTTCTAAGGTCTAAAGGTGAAGTTGTTTTCTGTCTCAGAAGATGCATCTTTTCAGACTAACAGAATCAGTCTGTTCAATTCTCTGCAGGGGCGTTCCTTTCCAAAGTTCTGGAGAGCAACCTCATGTGGCTCCTCACCATTCCCTTCGCCATCGCAGTGGTGGTTTTGTTTGCCTGGAAGGTGCGTGAGCTTTTTTCATTGTGACGCTTTCACTTCAAGTCTTGCTTTTACATTGATCATGTGCTTTGCGATGCAGATTAAGTCCAGAAGAAATGCGTCACGCAGTGAAAGGAGAGATGAAGGCCCCGCTCTTTTTTCAGGAGAGGAAGCCAATGCACCGCCGTTAGATGTGGAGATCTCTGAAAAGTAATGTCTGCAAGATCATTTGATTTTATTTACACCAAAACAATACAATTCTTTTTTGCTTTTACGCAGTACCAAAAGTACATAAACCAAAAAGGTAATTAACGACTAAAAGCTTTTTAGAAAACACTCAGAACAAGGGAAATAACATCTTGTAGACGTTGCTAAATGATGCAGTAAACCCCAACAGTTCATCCATTTACTTTAATTAATATCTTTGGAGAAGGGTTTCAGCGCTATCCGTTCACGGCGTGATGAGTGTTGCTTCTGGCCCTGTCTTTTGTTATTTTTAACCCTAAACTTGTTCAACTCGTTTCAAAAGATTCATTTGATGCCTCGTTGGCTGTGATTTTTCAAAGAACAACGAGCAAGCAGCTTTCCAAATGGGGGGAAAGGAATAAAAAGATGCCTAAATGTCTTTGTTCTGGCCACTTTAGCCCTGATTGCTTTGAGGCGGTCACAGCTAAAGTCTTTTACTGGTGCGGATGGATGTTTAAATCATACACGGCTCTAGTTCTTGAAAGAAATCTGCCTCAAAGTCCATCTGATGTAGTTGCTCAAGAATCCATTTTGTAACGGTATCCAACTTTCAAAAAGTTTTTCAAACGTTATGCGAGTGCAAAGCTAAGAAGGCTAGGATCTAGCTTGATTTGTGTTGGAGCGTTTGGTATCATCCATCCACTAGGGGGCAGTGCTAATGTTTGCGATCAATAATTGGTTTTACTCGTTGTAGTTCGTTTCTCATTTAAAATGGGAGTAAATACTACCTCTCTCAGAGGAAATATTAAATACAATACAAACCTGCCTTCACTCTTCTCATGGCCTTCTAAAGATCCAAGTGATGCAACTACCCGCTGAAAATCTGATTTATGGAGGGGTTACAGTGACAGAAATGAGTTAAACACTGGGGACGTGGGGTAAATTTTTTTTTTTTTTTTTTAGATATTTGCGTTTGTGACTTTTAAAGAAAGCAGGGGTTCAATTACTTCTTTCCTTCATTGGAGATCCATACTAAAGCATAAAAACAATAAATCTTTAAAATGTTTTGAAAGGAAAACCCTATTGTCTTTGTTTTCCAGAAACAGATTAAATGTCATCATGGCAGTGTAAACGCAGCCCTGGCAAACACCAAACGCAGGTACATCCTCGTCCTCCTCGTTCTTGCAACAAATGGACAAGCTATAATTGTGTTTCTCATTAATTAGTCACTCCTTCAGACGGAAGAACGACAGGACTCAAGCAAAGCACCACCTCGAAATGATTTCTAGCTGCGACGGCGGCCTGAAAACGAAGCATTCCCTCTTCTCAACCACTGCTGAGCCCTTCTGGGTAGAGACGATCGCTCCTTCTGAGAACTTCATGCTCTTTCACACTTCCCTCGCCTCAAAGAAGAGACTGTGCAGGAGGAATTTGATGGGAACCAGAACGAAAGCAACATGCTGTTTGGATTCACCTGGAGATGTCAGCTAGCCATGCATATTTTTCTGGCACGCGGGAGTTGCAGTTCAGAAGGAGGGCAGCCATTTTGTTGCTTGAGAACAGATGGCTATTCACAAAGGAGTTTTTAAAGTGACTACCTCCAGCAGCTCTGGTTCATCTCCTTCTTTCCTTCCTCCGTCCTTGTTTTTCTTCCTTTTCGTTCTGGGTGTCCAGACAGACAGCTTTCGTTTGTTTGTTTGTTTGTTTGTTGTTTTTCTGCGTGCGTGCTTGAATCAGTAAAGTCGTTCTCAGATTCGATCTGATTAGTGAATTGTTTTTATTGTCAGTATAGACTGGTGGTGTGGACTTAATTTATTTATTTTTTCTCAATATGACACAACACCTGCATGGCGTCAGTTAGAGATTGCTCATCTCAACCTTAAACATATCCCGCAATCCTTAATCTCTTATGTATTGTCATGATAAGTCACTCCGCCGTACTAGCCGCGACCATGTAAGTACCAGTGTAACTCCTCAGCCGATTTGTTTGTAATACTCTATATGAAATATGATTGTTTTTCAATACATCTGCAGTTAGTTTTGCATTATGGCTTTTTATAAAGTCTGTTTCAGTGTTCTTGAAGTCGTGTAGTCGAAGAAAACCTCTGGTGGCTGCTAATTTTATAGACGACTCAGCTTTTGTCTATTGTCATGAGAGTTTTATAGCTTCACAAAACCGTAAATTGATTTTCTGGAGCAGACAACAAAGGCATTGAGGTGTTGTCATACTGTACTATCATTACTATTGGTTGTTTTCAACAAAAAATGCTTCAGTAGGTACCTACTCCACCTCCTCGCATTCCTTAGCAGGTGCAGTAGTTCACTTTCTTACATAGATACTGTGTGGGAAGTGTGCTGTTCAGTCCTCTGCAAGCTTTTTATAAATTAATATTGGTTATGCTTCAGTAGGTACCTACTCCACCTTCCAGCATTCGTGAGAAGGTGCAGTAGGCTCTTATCATATGGTTTTTGCTTAGATAACAAAATGTAGGCAGTCAAGCTTTCTATTATACTATAGTTGCCTTTGGTTTTCAACAAAGTCTGCTCTGGTAGGTGCCTACTCCACCTCCTAGCAATCCTGGAGCAGGTGCAGTAGGTCCTTACCATCCAGTACCTACATAGATAACATGTAGGAGGTGTGCTGTTCACTTCTCTGCAATTCAAGCCTCTGATGGTTCTATGGATGTTATCGGTTATTATTCAGTAGGTACCTACTCCACCTCCTAGGATTCCTAAGAAGGTGCAGTGGGTCCTTATCATTCATTTCTTGCTTAGATGTAGAAAGTGTGCGGTTCACTTCTCTGCAAGTCAAGCTTCTTATAATTTTTTGGCCACTATTGGTTCTTTTCAACAGAATAGGCTCCGGTAGGTACCTACTCCACCTCCTAGCTTTCCTGAGCAGGTGCATTAAGTCCTTCTCACACAGTTTTTGCATAGATAATAAGCAGTCGCTATGCACCTCCTCTGCTAGTCAAGCTTCTCATTATTCACAAGTTGCTATTGGTATTCAACTAAATAGGCTCCGGTAGGTACCTTCTCCTCCTCCTAGGATTCCTGAGCAGGTGCTGTAGGTCCTTACCATGTGGTTCTTACATAGATTTTACAATTCTCTGCCAGTCAAGCTGACAGTAGGTGGAGCAGGTGCCTTTGATTCATATGAATGGGTTGATAACTCTCAATCAACAGTTAAGTAGAAAGCAGCAAACTGGTTCATGACACATAGTTAAAAAGCAACTAATCGACGTTTAGAACAACATATACAAAACATATATGCTGCCGTTGATATTTTTGTGCCTTTTCATAGCATGGCTCTCCCTTTTAAGATACCTTTTGGATAATCAGCCATATATTTATTACAGAAAAGAGATATAATGATATTGCACTAGTTATATTCAACGAAATTCCTTTAAGACATTTCAGATGACTTTCCAAGAAAAGCATAACATTATCCGGTTCCGGCTGCGAATCAATTTATGCATGTTCACATCCGTCGTCTTACATGGCTTGCTCTTAATCTCGACATACTGATTTATGACGGCTACGCTGCATCTCGACAAGTGCTAATGACTTTGAGAGGAAACTCAGAGGAGATCAGATTTAATTCCGTACCCTGCTCTCTCCAACTGGTTGTAATGATCTATATCCTGTGTTGTGGGGAATAACCTGTTGTCTGCCCGGCTTTTGTTTGCTTAGTTAGGGCTCAATGCAACCGATTGTAGAGACGGTGTGGAATGTGAAGAAGACATCTGGTGAATAATATCTATTCATGGATTAGGTGGATGTTTACAAAACTCGGTATTACCATTGGCAGCAATTGGAACCTCCCTCTATGTAGTGTTTGAAATAGCAGTTGTGAAACTCTCGATGTCTCCAGAACGGATTTCCTCTGAACGGTGTCAGTGTTATTTAGGGCAGTGATGGTCACGATAGAGCCGGAGGTCACAGATCATAAACATGCACAGATGCATGCTCCAGTTCATTCGGTTCTGGGGGTTCTCGGAAAAACTTTTCTTCTTTAATATGCTAAATAGATTCAAAAGTTCATGTTTTGTCTTTTAATCCAATTTGAGTTCAAATATGAGATTTCTGCCCCCTCCCCCCAAGAACGACTGCTTCAAAGCCACAGAAAGCCTTAAAATACCACTGAATCAGTTCATGAGACTCCAATGGTTCAACTCTGGATTTATGAGCCACCGGAGATGCTTTTTTTCCTGCCAAAATCACAAAGCAGCTATATATAAAGTTTCATTCACATGCTTTAGAACTTGCGGTCACTACAAATGTTCTGTGTATGCCATTTTGTTTTCTTGCCAGACAAATGCGTATCAGTTGTGCCGGAGGAGTCACATGCACTGATTCAGTGCCGTTGTAGAGCTTTGAAAGAGCTGCTAGCCGGACAAAGTAGATTTTAGATTATTCAGATCGGCAACTGCATACTGTGGGAAAAAAAGAGATTAAATAGGAACTAAAAACTGTTCTCGCAACGTCTAGAGCCTGTAATTGCCCAAAATACCTTGGTGTGCTGAAGAGGCCGGAATCTAATGGGCCAGCCCCTGAAAAACAACCTTGCTCTATAATCCCCTCTCCACACAATTTCACAATACACTCAAACAAGAACCATTCCAAAGGCAACCATCAAACCCAATCTCTGCTGTTCTTATTAATCCGATCCATAGAAGAACATGAGCGAACACAGAAGACAATCGCATGTTAGAACCTAGAACCCCTCCACCGACTAACATTTAGGAAGTTTTTTGCAGAGCACATCCTCTGCGTAGAGATAATAATCAGCAAACTGATGACTTGGGATGGGGTTGTTGGTGTATTCTGAAGTATTCACTTGCATTAAAGGCAGGATTGGCGATACCTGGAAGTCAATGTTTACATTTGAAATGACCAAAACAAACCTTTTGCTCCTTAGTACACACCACAACTGCTGATTGGCTATAAGCTTGTTTTGGTAATCTGTTTTCTGAAACCACCCTGCCTTTCAAAATGTTTTTGTGCTTTTGTGGACTTCTTTAATGTATTGCCAAAAGTATTCGCTCACCTGCCCAAGACCCAGACTTTTGTGGGCCTCTTTTAGCTAGTTTAGCCCATCTTGCGTCATAAATGTGGTCGTTTCCTTAGGAATCTCCAGTTATGTCCCATTCTTTCCAGGATGACCCACATTTTGCAGCTATAATAGCTTCAACTCTTATGGAAAGGCATGTTTAGGTGTGCATTTTCAAGATCAGACTTTGTCAAACGAGACTAATTGTAATTCATCCCAATGTTAATCTATTGGGTGGAGGTTGGGACTCTGTAGGATAGTCAAGTTCTTCCATGCGCTCATGGGGAACCATCAATCCCTAAACTATTCACACAAAATTGGTCAAAATGGGTCCTGAAAACCTCTCTTAAAGATATCTCATCAAACCCAGACTCAGACGGACATCACACCTTCATTTTACAGAACCCTTGACCCTGATCTGTTTTGTCACGTGCAAAACCACATTGTTCTAATACCTGGGACCAAATTTCAGAACTGGAACGCCCATCCAATCAGAGTACCATCCTGGAGTTCACTGAGCTCCTGAGAGTAGCACATTCTTTCCCCATTATGCCCCTGTAGCTGTGATTGAAACTCTTTGGATGGGTGAGTAAATACTTTTGGCAGTAATCAAATTTTTTTGAAGAATTCAGGCAATAAACAACAGTCTTTATCGGATATAACACTTGTCCATGTTTGATTTATATCATATTTAGTCCGAATACAGCAAACTTCTAGCTATTTACGTGAAGGATCTCATATTTTAATGCAAATTTGAACAGACAAAACATCAACATATAAAGCAAGGCCATAAAAACGTGAAAAGTGGAAACATACCGATGTATTTTTATAGGCGTAGAAAAATGTGAAAAACGTTTACACATTAAAGGCAAAGCGTAGACAATACAAGCCAGTCTGTTGAATTCCCTCCGCTGCCCTGAAACTGCTCATCAGAAGAATACACTGCGGCTCATATTCTAGATGCTGAGATCCAGATCCTGTAGAAGGGAACCAAGCAGAGAGATTTTACCAGTAACTGGACCTAGTTTGATATTTGTGAGACTGCAGAACACAGCTAGTCAGGAAGCCTGTCAGGGTGCCAAAAGTAAACAAGGAATTGTGGCCCAGTCATTGTCTGGGTGACAGTCTACTGTATTCTGTATTTTATATGAATATATGCAAATAAATGTATGAGATGTGAATAAAATACATTTATCCACCAGTGCTGAAGCTTGGGTGGGCTTACTTTTCATTACGACTAATAAAACTATGATAATGACAGAGCCGTCTGCCTTTGTTTTGACTTGCTCACCTTTTACGAAGCTGTATGTTTATTCAGTGGGAGAATTCTCTGAGAAAGTCAGTATTCCTCACATCACAATGTCACGATACCGTAAACGTGTTTTCTTATTCGTGTAATGTTAAATGGTGTCTGATATACTTTGATTGTCTTCGTTGGAACAGATATGTTTAAAAAAACAAGTTTCGGGAGGAGTTATTAGTGGGTGTACCCCAGCATTTAAATTTAGAGTGCTTTTCCTTAGGGTTTGTTTTCCCTTTTAGTTTCCTTTCTTTGGGCAGGTGAGAAAACATCCGAACTAAAAATCCTTAAAAGGATCTGGTTTCAGTACGGTTCCAAACGAATTGTACAGTGGTTTGTTTGTAGTGAGTTGAGCATGGTTGAACTCTGATCCAAACTAAAAGCAAACGAAGACGATAAAAGCATGCTTTTTGAACACATACAGCCACCGTACTCACTTGTGCTTACCATTATCGGTTGACTTGTGTTTACAGTATTTATCATGGCAGCTCACCGTCAAACTTAGAGCAGTTTGTAATCTGAGCGTCACTTGCGATTAACAAAAATGCTAACGTAAACGGTGCCAAGGGTAAAAATTCGTTTTGAGCACATTGTCCCAGTCTTCAAGTTTGCGTTTATTCTCGCCCAACAGAAAATAATCGAGGACATGCGTACGATGCCATGTACAATGAGTGGCCGATGTGATGTCACATGGTTATGTTTTCAACTAGTGCGGGCCAGAGTGATCAGTGTGGTGTGAATGATGATTAATGTTGCAGTTGTTTCTCTTGGTCCGGACCAAATTTAACAAAAATTATCAGTACACCCCTCCTTCCTCCCAACAATACATTTCTGTGATGTTAAATTTTTTTCCCAGGCATGGTACATCATATGTAACATAAAACAGTGGTTTTCGCAACTTTACAGCTTTTATGTTTGACTAAATTATGTATATTTGTGGTTTTCTGGCAGCCATCTTGCCACCTTTGTCTTGAAATGTACCTCTTCGACCTAGCCCTACCCATTTATTTAAAAAGAATTGGGGCACCTCTTCACGTGACCATTCAAAATTGAGGGATGGTGCTAAGGAGTGGAAATGGAGCACAAAAATTATTTGTGTAACAGGGTAGTATTTTTTTAAATAACAAATCATCAAATATTTAAATAAGAAATTGAGAGAACTTAACCTCTGCTCATCCCATAGCCTTCTAAAGATCCAAGTGATGCAACTACCTGCTGAAAAACTTACCGTTTCAATTGTTTTTCAGGGGGGGGGATGGGTTAGGTAACAGGAAATGAGCTGGGGACATGACTGTTTATATATATATATATATATATATATATATATATATATTTTTTTTTGTATTTGTGTACATAATCATATTTGAAAAATAACATTATATGTCCATTTACATACCAATGCAAAAGAAGGTTGTTTTAAAAAAATATCTAACCTCTAAATTATACTAAATTATACTTTTCAGTGTATAATGTGGATTTCATCAATATTTTAGTAATATAAAGCAATTTTAATACTTATTTATGCATATATTGGCCCATCAACAATTTTTTTTTTTCTAATTTTCTCATTTCACAAGTTATATTTAGTTTTAAAAATGCACACACTTAAGGGCCACTAAGCCATAGACCAGAAGAACACTCTTCTGAGGTCTCATCACCCTTGTGCCCATCTTCAGCCATACACTAGTGATGTACCTCCAAGAAGGAAAAGTGTTTAACTTCGAATCCCATGGACACACGGCATGAATGAGGCAATGGATCTGAATCCTATTTAAAGAAATGTTTGGAATGTTTTTAATTGGCACCAGAATGAAGATTAGTTATTTATCAGGTGTTCCAGGATATAGGGAATATCTTAAAAAAAATCCCCGTTTGTGTTTCAAGGAAGTAAAATGAAGAAAAGCGAAGCCAACAAGGAAATAGTTTCATGCAGGTTGCAGATTCATCTGTTTCTGCAAGTTTCCTCGCTTTCTGGTTATATTTATCTTTTACTGGAACATAAATCAACCAGCAATATTTAAAAAAATGTATCACCAAGGTTTTTTAAAATGTATATTTCTAGACGTTAAAGGAGCCATTTTGTGAAAAATCGACCTTTTGAGGGTTTTTTTTAAGTTTGTGTTTCCATACCTGAAAGTTATATTTAGAGTCGTTTTTGTAAACCTAAAATAATTTTTTGGAAACTATTATGTTTTGACTTTAAAGGTACCATTAAAGGAACACTGGGAAGTTTTCCATTGACTTCACACAGGGACATCAGACTTTGTTAAACTGTAACTCAACCTAAGAAGAACCTCATCGAAAGTTCAAACGACACTTTTGGAGGATATCAGTTTGTGCAAGAATGCACCAAACAACTGAACAAAAGTATTTGAACCCCAGGCTGCTGAAAATAAGTAGTACATTGTAAAAAATAACTAAAGGCTCCCTAGCAACCAAAAAATGTTTACCCTAGCAACCCATTTTCTGGACTCTATCTCAGCTTTGGTACGTGATGTAGACATGGGGGTTGGTTTATACAACTTATAGTGACAAAGAGAACATAGCATTATGTTACTGAATGCTCCATAGCAACCTGTTTACCATAGCAACTATTTTGGGATATCACTATCTCAGCTAAAGAAAATCATAGAGACATTGGGGTTGGTTTATAGTACTGACATTGGCATGGTATTGATGGTCACTGACTCACCCATAGCAACCACAAATTCTATTTTAACAACCATTTCATTTTGCTAATAAAAAACAAGCCGACGTCAAAGTTAGAAAGCCTTTTAATAAGCCCACACACACAGGCGCACATTTACCTGCAAATGGTTTCCATGTAGAGCCAACACACTGTCTGGGAGTTTGGGGAAAAAAACAGGCCGGCCGTTGTTTATGATAAAAATTACATTTCAAAAGTTAAAGAAATTGCAGTCCCTTGTCTATAGGGTAGTCGAAATGCAGTGAAAACATAACAAGCTCCTTAGAAATTCAAATGAAACGTTGAAATGCAGTTTTCCCCATCACTGCATTCAATGGGTCATGATACACCAATGATTTATGCGTCCGTGTGGACGTCCTTTGCAAAGCTTTCTCAGCAAAATGCAAGCCATCACCGTATATTTACCCAAATGTCTTTCCTTCCTTTGCACTTTGTTGACTTCTGTTATGCTTTTTGCTGATGTCTCTCTTCTAAAAGAGGTAATAAGTGCTCTTGCAGCAGAACACAATTCTCCTTTTGGCCGCTATACATCAGAGTTCACCAAACGTATGGAATGTGGTGAAATATGCATGAGCTCGCGTTTCCTGTCTCCTGCGCTCATGCGTATGTGAATGGAAGTCAACGGCCCTGTTAAATGAAAAAACATGTCGCCGTCCGCTCACCCACATGACCTGGATGAGTTTCGTGAGCCCAGGAAAACGAAATCATGGAGGTCTGAGACAAAAACAGTGGAAACGCATGTTAAGAATGACATGTGGGTGACTAAATGATAGCAGAAGTGCTTTAAATCTTGCTGTTTTAATGGTTTGAGTCTGTTAGTGTGCAAATGTGCAACGCTCAAGGTGACTGATACACCTTCAAAGCGGCTGCTGTAAAAGTGAAGCCAAGACACATGAAAGACAAGGCAATTACGTTGTTTTACCATCCGCGGCAGTTATTGTAATATAAACCTGCTGTGCACAAACTTTCCACCCCCCTGTAAACACCCCGGTCGGATTAGGTTTAATTGGAAAGCTAGTTATTTCACTAACTCCACACGTTTATGGGCTTTGGTGGTTGGGGAAACAACTGGCAAGTGTTAAGGAGACAACATCGAAGTCATTTGATCTTTTTAAAAGATACTTGAAGAGTCGTATCTCCCACCCTTTGCATGTGTGGGCAGAAGCTTCCCGCGGCGCAAATATGCAAAGGCAAAATAAACCGCCGTCTCTTGATAAAGATGGGTTGCAAGTCCGCCTCAATGGCAGATTCTCCAGTGACCGTGCGTACATTAAGAAAAAAAAAGGCCTTTAGAATGCGCGACAAAGGTCTTTATGGATTTAAATTGTGTGCGTTTTTCTCTGCGGTGGGAATCAGCACAGGACCTTAGTCACAGGTCATGTGGTTTAGGGTTACTAAAAGCCTCTACCAATAGAGTTGTGTTGTGCGCTTTTTGCCCTTTTACAAAGCCCTTTCTGCAGCGGCGAGAGAAAGCGCTCGCCCCCAGGTGGGGAGCGGAGACGGACGAATCTAGTCCCCGGAGGCCGTAACCGGAGGCTTATCAGGGCCCGACGCTGTTCTGTAATACTCCTGTGAAAGGCCTCCTCCGCCGCCTCCCAATAGCTGCGTCTCTAGGCAGAAGCCTGTAATGGAGATCACTCTCAAGCAAGGAGCTTGAGGGGGGTCTGTCTCGGAATGAGGGGACAGAGGGAGAGATGACACTGCCGCATAGGTGTGACCGAAGAGAGGAGAGGCCTAATGAGTCAGAGGGGAAAGGCTCGAGTTCTCCTCAGAGGTCCCGGGCCGCAAAGTGTCAGCTCACGGGGCACAGGTGGACACGCCTGCCATTTGAACGCCACCGCGTTTCACATGGGCTCCCCGAGGAGCGCTTGTGTCGTGGCTCAAAAGCAGTGGATAAAGAGCAGGGAGGTTTACAGCAGTTCAATGACATTCAGATTCAATCCGAGGCCTCTTGGATTCAGCCGGGGATGAGTAACCTGAGATTTGCTGATATGACTCGGGACAGGCTGAAGATAAAATGCTGCTGTCCTTCACAGGGATGAGTTTCTCACTGATTCTTGGCTGCCGCTTCGGCAACCGAAATATTGAAAGCCGTTTTGCTGGTTATTGTGCCAGCAACACAAAAGAGCGGAGGGAAGGTGTATATCACAGTCTATCATTAAAGGTGACGCATCTAATGGAACCTTTTTTTGAGCAACACATTTGGAGATGTTTGGGGAGTGAAGGAAGCGGACAGATCAACGCTGAAAAAGCTTGATTTCAACAACCAAATCAACCGCTGTAAACAGGAACAACGTAAAAAAGTCCTTAACCTTTAGAAATCTGGGACCTTTTTGAACGTGTTTTTTTATTTTATAATTGAACAGCTTTTTGCAGCAGCATTTGACATCTAGTTTTAGTAAATCCCCAGCTTCTACTTTTTACATTACACAATAATTCCACAACAATCCTGAAATTGTACATTTTTGTACTGCAAAAAAATGAGAAAGAATAGTTTTTATCTTTAATAACGAAAATCAAACGTGTTGAGACTAACTAAAATTTCAAAAATCCCCCAAAAAATTCAAAGACGAGCAAGCCATATCACAGGTCTTGTGCTTCCAAAGGGTTATCCCTTTTTTTGCCACCAATTTGGGGGTGAAATTGAAAATATATCTTTTAAATTATGTGTCTTAACTCTTGAGATGTTCGTTTCAAACCAAAAATGTCAAAACATATAACATATTTTAAATTTAAACATTATATTTGAAATCAAAATAAAACAATAGTTACGTTGCGCCATTCCTACTTCATTCAAAACAACCATTGTGATAGGCACAAAGAATTGGGTAAAGAATATTTTTAAAGAATTTTCATCTTTTGACTATATTTCAGGGGAAAAGTATTCAGAAAAACTATACGTGTGGCAACTTTCAGCTCCCTCCACAGATTTTATATAGGATTATCCACTCCAGGACTTCTTGGTCACACCTTTGTCACTTGGTTTTTAGTTTCTGATCATTGTTATGCTAAAAAACCTATTCACCACCCATTTTTTGATGGTGGGGAAATTTTTTTTTTTTTGAGATCACACAAAATGATTTGGGTTAAAATGTTCAGTTTTAAAAAATAACAAATAAAGTGCAAAATAACAAACAAAGGTTAAATTGTATTATTTTAGTGAAATTAACTGAAATGATGGCATAACCCTCGTTTGGTATCACATTGCTTGTCGGATATTTTCTTACCAGTCCAATGCCATTCACTGGTCACATGGACTGTGTGTTTTGGGTCATTGGCACGCTGAAGTCATGAGGGACATCGCATTTTTAATGCTCTTGGTTAGGGATATTTGCTGCCTCATACATTGATATGGTGCAATTGTAGTCTCCCCTTGGTTGAAACACCCCCAAAGCACAGGGTTACCACCACTATGTTTAGCAGTGAGAATGGTTTTTGGACTCCTGATGCTTTGAGTTGTGAGACTTTGGCCTCATTTTAATGGGCTTAACAGCATCTTCTGGGAGTGTTACCAAGTGAGATGGTTCCTAACACCCTGACGGAAGAAAATTTAGTGTTTTTAATTTTCGTATATGCACCTCAGCTGTTGTCACATACTCATTTAGCTAAATAGTTTCACAATGTTCCTCAAACATGATTTTCTGGTTATTAATTGTGTTCTCTCAATACTTTTAGAGGACATATGCTCGTCTGCTGGTCATACAATACCATTATCATTTATATATTCTCAAAATTTCATAAGAATTAGAGATTTCAGAACTTTTTACTATATGACACCGATTGGGGTTTACACCAAATGTATATGCATTATTATATAACCCCACGCATCGTATTGGATCCCAGGAGGGATAAGGGAGGTGTTTTCTTTTATCCACAATATGCGCTGATGGGTGCTCGCATTGTTTGCTGCTGTTTGAAATGCTTATTCTTTCACACTCTTACATTGAATCTTTACAAAAGAGTAACTTGATAATGTTGAGGGTTTGGCTGTGGTTCTCAAACATATTCTTGCTACAAAGACATGTTCCCCTGGAGATTTTCAAAAAGTGACATGAAAGGCATCGATTGAATACATATGCAGTGTGAGATCATCTGGGAAATGGTGCAGAACTGTGAACAATGGGGACCAAAAATGTCAACGTTTTGACTTGAAACCATTTCTTACCTTAACCCACCCTTATGTAAAGGCACAATTTTAGACATTTATCTGAAAATATTTGATTTCTTTTAAATCCGTAAACCTGAAAATTCCTAGTATTCAAATTAAAACAGCATTTTACAACAAAGTTTCTTGTCATCTGACATTTTTACTGTGGTTATAGGTGAATCTCTATTTGTTTGTGCACCAAAGCATTGTTTGAGCATTATTGCATCATCGAATTTCACACGCACATCAGAAATGCTGAAAATTGTTTGAAAAGTGGGTGTGGCTCTCTAGCACCTCCTAACGTGTTTCAGGTGATGTCGCTATAACAATTTGTCTTAGGCGAATGAACTTCGGCACACGCGTATAGGGTACCAAGATGTAAAAATAAGTATAAATAACCATGCTTCCAAAATCGCACCTGTGACCCTGAAAAGGAAAAATTAATGTTTTCATCTGCGTTAAATCTATAAATTTTCTCATAATTAAAAATGCAAAAATTGTAGTGATAGATATACATATTTGTAATGGTGCAGTATTCTCTGCAGATGCCGTGTTGATTCCAAGGAAACCAGAGAAGAATTACACGGACATGGCCTGGGTGTACGCTGTCTGCAAATAAGTGGTTTTCAGTCAGTTTTTCACCACTACCTGGATTTATACACGTTTACAATCAAAGTAAAGCAAAACAGATGTTCTTCATTCGAAAACACTGCAGGCCCCCCAATGTTTAGGCACTGTTGAGAGAGAGAGAGAGAGAGAGAGAGAGAGAGAGAGAGAAAACAGCAGCGTTAAAAAAAACAGCAACACATTTTTGTTTTGACTTGTGACTCGTGTATACAATCGGTTTTGTTCAAATCGGTTTAAATTGTCTGATTGTAAAAATAAAATATCATGCCTGAAATAATTTTTTCGTGTAGTTCTGACTTAACTTTCCAAATGTATTCAAGGTCTAGTAGATGTTGTTTTGAAAATGTGTATGTTTCTATCAATTTGCTGCACCACTATCTTAAATTGTCATATGGTGTGACGTCAAAGTAGCTTTATATATTTAAATGGGGTTATAATTGAGTACATATTTTCCTCAACTCGCTTTTAATCATGACTGCTTTGATTTTTAGCATTTCTGTTCAAACATTTGGTATATTTATTTATTTTTTTCTAAGTCAGCATGCAAAGGAAAGCATCACTCCTCAAATCTTTCAAAGCGTTTTCAATAAATTCTCTTCAAACTCTTAAATGGTAAAAAATTAATTGAGTACCACATTCATACTAATTTCCTTGTGCGCTACTGATATTTACATGGATTACACTAACAAAGCTGTTTTTCTCACAATTGTGGACATCAACCATATGACATGAATCTCACGCCATAGGACATTTTTAAGTAAAAAATTCCTAGTAGAAATCTTAATATACACACAACACTTTAGCATTTTACTACATATTGTCAGAGGAACTAGATCATTTAACATCACAAATATAAAGCTAATGCTCTTGTTACTCTAATAAACTTCGGAATTTGTAATGCAGTTGCTGCAAAACAGACTTTTTATTTGCGTGTTTGTGGATAATATTGGCTTCTGTTAATTTCAGCGTTGTTCTATTTCTTTAAAGATGTCGTTAAAATTGCGCGCGTTCAGATTCCGCGCATGCTCAATAGAAAGAGCTCGCGGTTTGGAGAGGCCACCTGGCAACCATTAGCGAAACACGTTAAACCCATTGTACTCAAATAAGTCTCGATTATTAGTTATTGACCATATCCGTCGAATTGAGAAGGTAGGAACAAATGTATGAGTTTTATTTATTGATTATTGTTACAGTTTCTTTGCCTTTGTGCCTAAATTACCTAAACTTTCAAGTTTTATCTTGTTTTATCTTCACAAAAGCACAACGGTAACCGTTACGGATAACTAACCGCTGTACTGGGAGTTCGGTTAGAGGCGTTTGAGTTTATGAAATTTAATTATATTGTTTTATAAAACTTTATATCTTTGGAGCACTAATATTTTTCGAATCATGAATAGGTGGTTTTATTTCTTATATATTTTTTTATCTTGAACACAACATCTCTCTAAGCAGAAATTTTAAGGTTCACTCGAATGTTTCCAAATGAGCCAAACTCTGTAAAAAGAATAAACAAATAAAGTGTCCACAGCTGCCGTTATAGGATATTAAATAGGGGACATAGACCAAAGGTTGCATTAAATTAAATATGAAGAAACTCAAATAAAGCTCTTGAATGGTTTATATTAACACCGAAGGCCTGCCAGATTATAGAAGTGATGAATATCTGCAAACCAATTTCTCTCACAATATTAGGAAGCTTAGGAAGTTTAATCTTAATTGAGTCTGTTGATACAACAGCCCTAATCCTAGCAGGTCAAAGTCATTGGGGGGTTTCTTTAATTGCAAACACATTTAGTGTTTTTTTTTTCTGCCTTCAGCTGCAGATCCTTGAAAATACAGCACTTTATTTTGATTTGTGGATTGAGTCCGTAATTTAAAAAATAACGGACCGTAATAAAAAAAGTCAGCAAAAATGTCCACTTAGTTCTGAAAGATGGGAGTAATTGCTTTACCTTTTACTATGTGCTGTTTTTTTTTTGGGGAGTACAAAAACCAAACTATACTTGAGACAGAGCCGGTCTGAAACAAATAAATGCTCTTTTTTTGTTTCATTTTGGCTTCTTTTTCTTGCTGCCAAATGACTGTCAAATATAACATACTTAAAATGCACTTATTTGTTTATTGGTGTCATCAGCCTTTGTTTTGCAATTCTTCTTGTTCTAGGCCTCGTCTAGTGAAAGCCTTCGGACTCGATCACTTTTTTTCAAAGGTGAGATTTTCTGATTATGTGGGAGACTTTTTTTTTTTTTCCCAAAGTTGTGAAGTCACCTGTAGGTGCTAGATTTCACACCTTGTACAATCCACTATGCTATGTAGGGCTAGGTAATGTGGGCAAAAATAATCCAACTATATATATATATATATATATATATATATATATATATATATATATATATATATATACACTCATATATATATATATATATATATATATAAGGGGTGTAACGGTACGCTAAAATCGTATTCGGTTCGGTACAGTGTCTTGGAGAGTTCAGTTCGGTTTATTTTCGGTGCAAAAAAAATAAGAACTTAAAACATCTTTATTTTGAAAAGCTGTCAATACACAATAGAATTCTTGCA
The DNA here is from genome assembly GCA_007224835.1 of Danionella cerebrum. Taxonomy (NCBI): domain Eukaryota; kingdom Metazoa; phylum Chordata; class Actinopteri; order Cypriniformes; family Danionidae; genus Danionella; species Danionella cerebrum. The sequence continues at coordinate 52,573 of SRMA01026870.1, read as the reverse complement.
TAAAATAAATAAAAGTGACACATTTGGGTGATATTTTAAATAAATTGCACTCTTTATAAAGAATGCACACTTTTTTAAAATAAAAAATGAAATACTGCAACTAGTTAGGACCTGAAAACTTTTAACACTAGCAACAGCTTCAGCTTGTATATCAACAAAACTAACTATTCAAGTTTTAAGTTTTGGCTAAAAAGATTAACCTATCCACATTTTCTGAAGAGAGCACAGATCTGGTTGCAGTGACAATATCTCCAGCAGTAGAAAATGTTAGATGTGTTGCCTGCCCGATCTCCGTGGAACAATGTCGGCATACAACTTTAAATTTATCCACTCGTCTATCCCCGTTATGTATTTTAACAGAGAAGCCAAAGTGTTCCCAAACAGGAGACCGTCTTCAAGCTCTGGCTTCTCTTTCGCTGTTGCCATTTCTCACAGCTATCCGTGCAGCTCTACTGTGCGTCACTCAATAGCGTCCGTGCGGATACTCGCCTAGGAACATTGTTCCGCTGCGCTTAATATCGCGCTAATAATAAATTTATATTATTTAATTAAAAATAATATACCGAAATGGTACGCAAGTGTACCGAACCGAACAGGCCGCACCGAAACGGTTCAATACATCCCCGTGAACCGTTACACCCCTAATATATTTATAAATTTTTTTATCACAATATAGGTCAAATCTTACATTTTTATATTTGTTACTGGCAGTAGAACGGGTGGAAATATCTACTCAAAGTAACTACATTATCTTTTCTGACTCAAAAGGCATATCTTCAATCAATGACATTCATGGGATCAAATCAACCATCTATCACTTCTATTCTGATAAAAGTAAACCAACTTTATTTGAAAAACTTCCAAATCATCTTCTGCTGGGTTCCTGGCCATATTGGTGTAGTAGGAAATGAGACTCTGCTACCAAGAAAAAGATCACAGAGATATCCCAACGATCAATTCCACCATCAGACCTGAAACCAAATATAACGTCCCTTACTCAGACGGAATGGCAATCAGAATGGGAGAAACAATAATTATATGAAATTCAACCTAAAGTTGGAGCACAATATCATAAACCTGAGATCAGAAGAGAACAAGTCATCTTTACTAGAAGCCGAATAGCTCACAGTAGACTGACGCACAGCTTTTTACTCAAAGGAGAAACTGTTCCAAAATGTAAACAGTGTGAATGCAGACTCTTGGTTAGACATCTGCTTATAGAATGCCCTGTATATGATTATATGAGAAAAACAATAAGTTGTTTAAGTTTTTAAATAAGTTTTAAACCTTTTTATACCAAATACAACATATAGCCATGAAATAACCTTTGCTGTTGTCTTGGCTATAAACAAACAAGCAAACATTTTTATATCCTATAAAGATCCTATAAAGGCATGTTTTGTTACTGTGTCCAAAAAAAAAACATTTTTATTCCATGACAAATACTTCTGGGTAGCACTGTGGCTTTCCAGTTAGAAGGTTGCCGGTTCAAGGTTCATGGTGACCTTCCTGGAAGTAGTTTGGGTGTTCTCCTCGTGCTTGTGTGGGTTTTCTCCGGGTACGACGGTTTCCCTCAGTCATGCTTAGGTGTGAGTGTGTGTGATGGACTGGCAACTTGTCCAGGGTGTATCCCAGCCTTTCGCTTGATATGCACTGGAGATAGGCACCAGCAGACCCAGTGACCCCGAAAGGGAATAAGCTGGTGAAGAATGGAGAGGCATTACAGTGGCAAGTAACAGGTACATTCTTCTCTCTAGTGAGTGCAGCTTTAAGAGAAGCTTTTTTTAAATTTTTTTATTATTAAATGTGAATATCTTGGGATTTCGTAATTTTGCTCAATATAGAACATACGCTCTTGAAAACCTTCACCACAGATGAAACTGCACAGCATAGGTTACAAGTCACATTGTCTCCTTTTCTGTCGTAAATATTCTTAATATTGGTTCCCTGAAAAAGTTTGCTCTGCAGCTGGCATGTGTGACATGCAATCAACACCACGAGACAAAACAAATGTGTCGCTTTCATGCAACAAAAGCAGGCAAATCTACAATAGCAACAAACATGCAAAATATTTTTTGAAAGTTTATTGGTCATAAATCCTTTTTTTTAGATTAAATGATTGATTTAAACATCCCCACAATAATAATGATCACCAAGCACTACTTCTAAGTTTGTTTCGTATATGAGAGTATGTTCAGTTTACTTCCATAAAACTTAATCAAAGTTTATTTAGAAACTTGCCATAATGGCTATGAAAAGAAGTAGTACAAAACGCAGTGAAATAACCGTGCCATTACAACAAGAAAAAGGGTTTTGGTTCTTTTGATGTAAAATATTGAAATTGCCCTCTACAAATGAAAAGTTTATGATACTCAAACACTGAACTGCAATTTAGGCTGTTCTTAAACGGGATTTTAGTGACTCACTATACGAGTAAAATCTATATTTTGCTCATATTGCAAGTATGATATCAACAATACAACTATTTCCCCAGAGAAATATGATGTCTAAATAACAGAATGTAATTTTACAACTGCATGACTTATCACTTTAATATGCGGTGCTTCAGGGTAATCACTGTGTCGAAAACATTTTCAGAGGCTTTACTAACTATTTGTGTGAAAACATTCTTTTTTCTTGGCAGTGACAACATTGATAAAGAGGGTTAATGAGCTCTTGATTGATGTTTAGTGGGTTTGTTAAATGCTTTCATGCTGTCACACCCCAACACAAGCACTTGCAAGTATCCTTTGTCATATATCTTTTCACGTCTTCTTCATGCGTGTCTGACGGAGCGATTAATCTGTTAGTAATAAGCAGAAGAGAACAGGTCAAAGAGTGGGAATTACATTATGTTCCTCACATAAGTACTTCCAAGAACTGTCAGATCCATGAAAAACTTACATGAAAATTCTTGGACCTTGTTATTATTCAGGAGCAGTTACTTAAACTCTATGCACTTTGAAATATTGTCATTTGATTCACTTGCTTTCAGACTGAAAAATATTACTTTATTATTTGGATTACAGAAATGTATCGTCCTCCAAAAAAAAGCAGCTTGAAGTCAGAGTGCTAAATATTAGTATGAGCATGGCTAATATGTCGTGGTGAAATATATCACATCATCGAGTTGCTGAGATGTTGTCTTGGAGCTAAAATAGATTATGTGAACAAGAATGATAAACAACACTAAACCTTTCAATAGCCATTAATTCACGCGCGATACTGGAATTTCATAAAATATTTATGAATAAAATCATCCAATGAGAAAACTTGGATTCTGATAATTCCACTTTTTTCTGATAAACTGGCGCCAAATATCAAAAGAAAAATGCTGCGTTAGGAGAAGGCCTTTTATCGTGTATATATATATTAACTTAATGCATCTTAGAATGCGTAGACAAATCTTGCTTTTGGAGGCGGAGACTGATATTTGGGAGTCAGTCGAGACAGTTCTGGGAGATGATGATTCTGAACCACTTTGATGACTGACTAGGAATTTTAGGATAACCAAAATATTTCAGTAGTGCAATGAAGTCAGTTTGTTGGTTTGTCCGTTGTTTACAGCAATGCTTTTTAGCCAGATCCCTGAAAATCTCTTCCTATCGCTCAGTTCGGTTACGATCCAGGTAGTGGACTATCTGGATATAATATAAGAAATTAGCATCCAACTTAAGAAATTAGACGTTAGACTAACCAATCAGATAAGTTGCTAGGTCATGGTTTCCTAGCAACATATACATTTTTTTCTAAATGGTAAAACAAATGGCAAATCGCTTCATAACTGTTTGGTGTAGGAACCAGTTTAAATTAAACATTTTATATTTATACAAATTATACTGTTTCACAAAAACACCCGCTCCTGTAGCTACTCACTTCAATCAGAATCCCAACAAAAGATTATTAAGAGATGAGACTTACACTTTGAACACTTTGATGCACTTTGGTCTTTATTTATGTCACTTTGCAGACTGGGGGGAACTCAAAAAACTCTTAATTCTTCTTAAAATGCCATTCGGTTACAGAAACACCTGAGGTAAGCCCTTAAGTCTTTTATTTGTTTTCCAACTGTATACTGGGTGCTGTTTAAGCCATGTATACACAACAGAACTCAATAACTCTGTAGCCGTCTGGTCTGCTGTTGCTGATTAAAGTCCCTTTTCTTATGGATGGAACAGTTAAGACTTGTTGAATGACAGGAATACAACCTGCAAAGGTCATTGGTTTGATGGACGGGCACACAACTGTTAGTCATATGGATACTAGTGCAATGTGGGTATATTACGCTTAAGCTCTTTTTAAGTTTTTACTGTTTAAACTCATAAAGTAAATGAAAAAACACCTTCCACGATTTCAAATGGAAAGCTAGGCTAATCTAATCACCTACTTCTTACTGTTTAAAGATCCTTTCATGATACTCCAATTCAGATTATCTACAACCATTTAGCATCGGGTGTGCTCCATTAGTTGTGGTGAAAAGCATTATGGTGGATTGGACCACTTTTCCAGTCCAATCCCGAACGACTTACTGTCTGGTTCACTGGGGCTTTCGGCAGCGCTATATATTGACGTTTTGAAATATGATTATGACTAAAGAGACATTTTGTTATTGTTCCAACAGGTATTAGCTTCATGCCATTTGCCTTACCAGCCAAACGCATCAGTAAAATTTGTCTCGTACAGAGCAAGATTTATTTATTTATTTTCAACAATGGTGCATCGGTAGCTGTCTCACAATGTTCCTGGTTGACTAAACATAAAGTGTATTTAATGTAATTATTATTAGTGTGTATTATTAGGTGACAGACTGTTTAAAATTATTCTGGACAGTTAACTTCTGAACTAGGCAACTTTCTGTGAAAAATTTGAAAAAAAATTGCTAAGTAACAAATGAGGAAGTAGCAATAGACACTGCTGCTGCCACAGTCTCATTTTTGACTAGCAACTGACTGGGTCACTTGCTATTTGGGGTTAACAACTAATGGTCATTCCTTCTATTGACTTTTATTACTGTAATTATGCCTGTCTGTTATAAATCTGAGCCAGAGGCATCATTCCACCTGAATTATCAGGTAAGCGGTAATTAGTGAATGGAACTTAGAGAAGGTGATAATAACTGAAGCCATTATCTTTCATTGAGTTTTAATTTAACTAACTTGCTGCACTTATGGGATTTCCTGAGACTGTTTTCTATACTACACAGCATCATTTTAAAATGACTACATGAACACCTCTTGAAGTGACAGACAAAAAAAAAACATGCACCAGAAATGGACTTGACAGAAAATGGTGGGTGGACAATGAGGAACAAGTGAAAAGTAAAAATGTGATAGCTTTAGTGAAATGCGGTTTGAGGGACACTCAGACATACAGGCATAAAATGTATATATTTAAAGTAGTGCATTCAAAATTAGCTAGTGATAAATTTGAAATATTTAATATGTTTAAAAAAGAAAATACGCGGTTGAATTTTTTTTATTTTTTTTTGTATTTCCATATGTTCACTGTGCAAAGAAGCATGGATAAGACCAGGGAAGGACTTTTTTTCAGAGTCTGTTATTATAAATGCTCTATTTTCTGCCTTATCGCTTTTTTCATAGTTTCCCCTATGTATTTACTTCTACCTTGGCCATGTGATCAGAGTTCTGTCACATGATCGTTCGCTCTGTTTCCCACAAATGTGACTATAGTGTAGAGTTTGTGAACATTTGTTCATTTAGTTTAGTCTATTCCTCCTCCTTTGCTTTTGTTATTCAGTTTTTCCCTACGATGGTATTCAAATAGTGATCAGTAGACTCTATTAAACATGACTTTAATTTGGAGGATATTAATGCTTTATTGCAGGTGTGTTGTTTACACAAGAAAATCTATAAAACAAGTAAAAAAAGGTAATAATATTTAGAATTTAGTGTCTTGAGTTTACATGAATTATTAACATGTCTAAAAGTTTATCTCGTTTTGGAACCAAACTTCAACCACATGCTGTTTTTGATTTATATCTTCTGTTTTAAGGTGACAAAATGAACATTATTTGCCATATCATTAAACACTGAACACGTTCAGTTGCTTCCGATTTTGTCAATCTAATCTGGGCACAGGATTGATGGAGATGGAGCCTGGATGTTGGCAGCTGAAATATATTCAAAACCTTTCAAAGTTACAAGTATTCAATGGTACTTTCATTTCTGTTGTCATCTATTCACCAGACAACACAAGGAACACCCTAAAAAGGATGGAGTACAATGCACTAAATTTGTTCTTTCATAACATTGTAAAAAAATACAGTTTTGAATTAAAATTGTTTTTATTATCCTTTGGAAAATAAATTGAATTATTTGGTGGCATACAACGGAACTAGACTTTTTACATAACTTTCATAAATGCACTTTTATTTTGAAGTCAGCTCATAAATTGTGGGAAAAATTCAGATCTTGGGGTTGACTGTTCCAGGGCTCTGTTTTGGTTTCAGCCAGTCATTGATGGATTAACTGGCATGTTTTGTGTCATTGTCATGTTGCGAGGTTCAGTTTCACTTGAGCTTTAATCTTTTTACATATGCTATACAGATGTTCCTTATGAACCCGTGGATGCACGCTTGAGTTTGTGATGGATTCTGTGATGGTGAGATGTTCAGGTTCTGCTGCAGAACACATCCCCAAACCAGAACTCTTCCACTGCTGTATCCCAGCCGGTTTGATGATCTTTTCCTGGAATACAGTATTTGGATTAGTTTAAACGTCCTGGTCTGCAGAAATTCAATTATAGTCTCATCTGTTAAAAGAACTCCTGGTTTATGTCTACATTCAAACTCCAGCAAGCCAGTTTTTCTTCTTGCAGATGAAAGGCAGGGTGGGCCATTTCAAGAAAACGCTTTAGAAATCAGACTGGTAACCAAAACAGGGCTGTAGGCAGTCAGAAGTAAAGACTCTGTGTTTTCATGACACGGAGGGGGGGGGGGGGTTACCTGAATAACTGAAACAATGGTCATTTATCTGTTTCATTCTGACAGATTATCATGTGGCTTAGAATGTGGTGCATGTGTGTCTAACAGAACTATTGAGAGTTCCCAAGTTTTTTTGTAGAATGGCGGATTTCAAATTGTTTCGAGATCTTTTTCAATCCCTTATCAGACTCTTAAGAGGCAACAATCTTCTTTCTGGAGGCCCCCCCGAGTTACTTTGTTCGAACTATGTTAAGCTCCCTCACATCTACAATTAGCAGTATACCAAACTAAACATATACGGGTTAAACCTTCTTATAGCAGAGAAACTATTCCAATAATGTTTACCTGATGTGAACTCTTTTTAAGTGAGGCTACATGTCACAAAAGCTACAAACTTATTTGAACTTATTTGAAGTTTTTCAGTATCACAATGAACAGATGTGTCTTTGTCAGTTTGCCAGATTAGAGGTCATCAACTACATGAAATAAAACTTCTCCTGCAGAAAAAAACAACTCTGTTTTACCAAAGCAACTGTTTTACCAGTGTTGATGGTGGGGATGTTGTTTTTGTTTCATGGGGAGCTTTCCTACAAGCTCTAAAAACACCTTCTGCAACAAATTAGAGTTTTGATGGCCAAATCAAGCTAGTTTAACCCCATTTTTTGCAAGACTAAGAAATCTCAGTTGAATCTCACATTTCTAAAATCTACAGTAGTCCGGCGCTCATTTCCCAACACTGCCCTTTTCCTCTAGCCATTTATCCACCTATCTAAATATTGTCCTGTTGTTTCTAAAGCGACAAGAAATATTCGTAAAAAATCTATTGCTGTCGTTTTTTTATTGTTTAACTTGAGTTGAGGCCTTACAGGTTTTTTTTTTCATTGACGATAATGAAAATATTTTTCATAGTTTATAGTTTGCGAACCTTTTTCTTGTGAAAGTAACAAGACGCTGATGAGTCTCTGTCCGATTTTAACCTTTCAAACAATATCAGGGTGGTGTATGTATGAATGCATGTATGTAGGTTTATTTGATGAAAAGCCTATTAGCAATGTAGCATTACTTAGTGGGATAAAATGAAATACACCATTTGTAATATTTAGAGTTAAATTACCTTATTAAAAGACAATTTTTACTCAAAAAAAATCTTATGGTTTTTTATGATCATTGAATATGGATCAGCTTGGAGACTTTGGTGTATAATCTCACCAACTTTCTCATTAAGCTGTTTTGTCAAAAGAGAAGAAGCCAACGAGTCAAATTAAAGTATTTCGAGAGATTTACAAAGATTTCTTGGTGGTGGATATTGGCAGTTTGGAGAGCTTCTGCTGAATTGGAGAGATTCCCGACTAACTATTGAAACAAGCCTACCATTTACTGGTATAAGTCATGTTTTTAATTTTAAAAAGGAGGTTATTTAATGCAATTGTGTACATTTTTATGTTTAACAGGAGAAACGTCATCAAAATCAGAATTCGAAGCAAAAGATGGGTAAGTAGTAAAGCTCATTTAAAACTATTGAATTAGTAAGTTACGTCCTGCTATCAAGTATTAACTAGACACAATTGGCATTTCCTAAAGCAAATGTGTGAGTGCTGGTAGTTGGCGCTGTTGGATACTACATATATTTTTCTGAATTGTGTGATTTTGTTGTGATATATTTAATTGCTTATGAATTTTTATTGTCAATGTTACATTTTAAAACTTTTAACTACCGTAATCATGAGATAAATCTGAGATGTGGGCTCCAACACATCAAAATAAAAGTGTTCCTGCTGGGAGCAGATTCCCTGTGTATTGTTTATCATCTCTAGGTGTTATAAAATCAACACTCATCACTTTTGCTTTCAAAATGCACCTACCATGCTTCACTGTGGATTTGAAAGACATATGCTCTAAATGTTCTGAATATAGGGCGTGAAAACTGATGGGAAATGTGCGTCAAACACCCTCACACCCCATGCTTGCATGTCACTTGAGGTGCGGCTCAAAATGATTTGTGGTCGTGCTCCTGTAGTACAGAGGACAGTGAGCATGACTTATATTTGGCGTGGTTGCTCAAAGGGTCCCAGGTTCGATTCTTGACCTCGGCTCGATTCTCAGCTATTCCCAATTCGCTTCCCGTCCTTCCTGTACTTGGTTAGCAATAAGGGAAATAAATAAATGAAACAATGTATATAGAAATTGCAGAAATATGCATTTTATATATAGTAGCTCCCCATTCCTTAAATAGCTGCGTGATTTGATGCACATTTGACTCTTAAAGCACAAAGCCTTGAGTTGAAATGGGTAAATTTCTGCTATAAGAATAATAATTTCAAGATGGCTAAAGTTTGTACACAAACTTTGATGTTGGCTCGTAAAAGTGGCATTTAAAAATATTTTTTATGGAAAAATGGATGGGTTGCCAAGGTAGATTATTTTTTTTTTGGTTGCTATGGAGTTTGTGACATCATGCCAAGTTCACCATGACAATATGAGTAATATAAACCAAACCCCATCTCTCTACGACTTTCCTTAGCCGAAATAGCGATATGCCAAAACGGTTGCTATGGTAAACAAGTCAGGATACTATGGAGGGGTCAGTGACCGAATAAAATGTTTCCTTTGTCACAAAAAGTTAAATCCACCAACCCCCATGTTTTTAGCATCCACCAAAGTTGAGATTTAAAATATTTGTGGCTAGGGGAAACAGGGGCTAGTTTGGTTGCTAGGGAGCCTTAATTGATTTTAAAAGTTTTTTTTGTTACTAGGATACGTATAAACAGTCTATTATAAGTAAATGGTAAATTTTTAATCCCTTCCAGAGCCTTCTAGTTACAATACTTTTACACAGTGGTTGGTATGTTCTTGCACAGACTGATGACCCCCAGAGGTGTGGTCAGTTCCCAGAAATATTTTGTGGTACCAGTCTGAAAATGTACAGGAACCCAAGTCAGACCAGTTTGGATATCTTGGCAAAGTTTTATGGCTAAAGCTCGAGTGGTCTAGATGGAAATGGGTTTAGAATTTTTGGTCTGAAGCAAATGACAAATAACAATTTTATTTAGGCAACTTCAAGAATTTGTAGCTAAAATTTACTATTTAACTCACTGTCTGCACACAGTACAAGGGACAATATTGTACTCTGACTATAAACACTTCTGCTAATAAACCTGTTGTCAAGTACCACCCATATATTACAACACTGCCAGATTTGTTTTATATAATATGACTCGTGTATCATGTCCTTGAGGCAGTCTTTAGTTTCTAGAGTTCTCCGCATGTTCATCATTTTGTTGTTTACAAATTCTGTCAAACTACTGTTGTGTGGAGGTTAGGAAGTTGATTACGTATAGATCTGTATAATAGGGTCCCTTTACAATGCTAAAGAATAGCTAAAATGGAAATCCCTTTCATCTCTTCAATAATGTAACCATGAAACATGACAGGTTTTCTTTTGACTGAAGCAAGCTACACTGCTTACCAGATAAACCTGTTCATTGGCATGCAAACTATCTTTACAGGTCTTTCAGATCAATAGAACTTAACCTGACCTTGCAGAAATGTGTGCACACTTTTGGAAGCACTCAATTTTGAGCTTAGCTGAAGCCTCTGGCCAGTCACTTTCAAATTAATGATTATAAACTGTACAGATGAAGACAAAATTATTTGAAAAAGATACTTCTCAAGTGTTGTTAAACAGAGAAAGGAATTGTTCTAGGGAAAGTTGGATTTCTTGTAGTTGCCTGATTAGTATTAGGCCATTAAACCTTAGAAGTCCGGAGCCTTTGAGCATTTCTTTACTACTTTACAATTTGCTCTAATAAAAGACCTTTACAACCTTTAAAATTATGCTACACAATGATTCCACAATAAACCTGAAACTGTCCAAATTACAATTCCGAGTATTCATTTTGAGGTTTTTACAGTAACAAAAAGACAATTTGAGAACTAACAAAATAAAAATCCCAAATTCCCCCAAAAAGACAAGGTCAAAACAATGTGAAAACTGTATTAAAAAAAAAAAAAAACAGGCAAACCTTTTCTAAACCTTAAATGTTCCTGGCACTTTTTGTCTCAGAACTTTGAACAACACTGGCCATCTCACAGGTCTTGTACTTCCAAGGCTTATCCCTTTTTTCACCACTAGATGGCACCAATTTAGGGTCTGTAAAATGATATTGAAAATCATGCAGACACTTCTAAGGGTTAGGAAAAAGTAGAAGGTCAATTGGGTTTAACACAAAGCACCTTTGTACAGTAACTTGTTATTTTATTACTAGTGAGAGGAGTTTCTAAAGACCCTTGAGTTCTGGAATTAATTTCTCATCGGGGCCCAACCAAGAAAGACTCCCATCTGAAGATGAGACTCCTTAAAGCCAGAATGGAGATTTCTAATGAAGCAATGCTTACTAGAAATCCTTCCCATTGTCTGAGGAGAACAAGATGTTGCTTGGATAAAGGAGAGGCATTCAACCCCAACAACACAGTTCCAACAGTGAAGCATGGTGGTGGGAGTGCTATTGCAGTGTGTTTGATACTGGAAATCCAATCAGTGTTGAAAGAAACATGAACAAGGATGACTATGAGAAGATTTTGAAAGACATCCTCATAAAGTTTGCAAGAAAACTTGGTTTTGGTCGAAATGTCCTCTTATAGCATGATAATAATAACCAAAAGTATGCCTTACTTCCAATTGAAGAAATACCTCCAATGAGCAAAGTGTGTGAACTTGACGGTCCAGCAAATCCAAAGGAAAACCTGTGAAGCATGCTAAAGTCCAAAGTTTGTGGCTAAAAAAACAACAAATCTGCAGGAGCTTGAGCGATCTGTTCTGGAAGACGGAGCTGTTATTCCTCATTGAAACTATTCACAGTTACTATTCACTATTGACGTCAGACGACTAATGTTTTGAAAAGATACTCTTGGTTATACATTTATTTCTGTTGGTATTTAAGACTACTGTCAACTAATTGTTTAAAAAACAATGTGCAATTATTAATTTAATTAAGACATTGATGTTTTATTGATTAAATATTTAACTATTTGAAAAAAGAATACATACATTTGTTTTTCCATGCAGTCCAGGATTTATTTATTTATTAATTTTTTTTTTTGTGACTGACTAATGTCTGAACTGAATTTGGAGCTGACCCCTCCAAGAATCCAATGTGATTCTTGAAGGGGGTCTCCCTGAAGCTGAACGTTAAAAAAACAATTTAGAGTAATTTAATAATTAAATGCAAAAACTGTTGGAGTCGATTTTGTGAATGTTTGACATGAATGTTTGACACTGTTTTAAGGGTGTGTTGCTTAACATTGTAATTCACTGCGATGTCACATCCAAGTCCAGAAGAGACAGAGCCAAGAGGTCACCTGCAAATTGGCCCAAGTAATCGCACAGCTTACATCTTTTAAAATCTATGAGCGTCCAAGTAATTGTTACATGTAGTGAGGGTTCCATGTGATTTCGAATGGGGAGACTATTTCAGCCTTCGGTATTTGCAAAGTGAGGTTCATATGGTCGTTAAACTCCTTGCCAGAAACTGTGGATCTTTTTCTGTATAGTGGTCACTGGGTAGTGCCGCATTATTAACATATCCCTCGAAAAAGAGAGTGATTGGATGGCCACCCTTGAGTTAATCGCTCATGTTATCCATTATAGATTATTTTTTTAATGCAAAAGGAAAGTGAACTCTTTGAACCATTTTGCTTGCAGACTTGCATTGCTCTGGAAGTGCTCATTTTAAATATGAAATGACTGGTTTTAAGATCTTGAGTAATGATGCTCTAAATGCATCCACCGTTTCAGTGATAATTGCACAGCAGAGCATCTGTATCGTGAAATCATGACTTGATGCATGAGCGAGTCAAACAGAAGCACATGGGAATCAAAGATGATCAAAACAATGCGATCTTGAAAAAATGCAGGTGGCAAAGATTGAAATATGAAGAGGGAAAACTCATTAGATGCAGTTGTTGTAATGCAGGTACATTATTTTAGTGTACAGCATGCAGAAGGCTCTCAATAACCTTCGTATCCTATTAAGGCTCAATTTGACCCCCCTTTTTTTTTAAATTTGGCCATTTTTTTATTGACCAAAGTACTGGTAATTTTCTTTAATCTTTTGTGAATTTTGGAAACTTTGTGTCCTGGAATGTCTTCGCAGAGTTGTTAAACAAAGATGATGTTGCTTGCATTTCCCCGCACTGACCATAACTCTTTGTGTATAGTAGCTCCACAAGTATTGGGATTGGTAGTGTGGGGTTTTCCTCTGGGATCTCCGGTTTTCTCACACGTCTAAAACATATGCCCTAGTCTAATAAAATATATAAAAAATTTACTTTATTAAAATGATTGTCAACAACACTATCGCTATTAAACTATGGCCAAATAATTTAAAGGCATTCTGTTCCACAAAACCGAATTCTCATACTAGAATTAATCTATATTAGGCTCATCTTTCTGTGAAGCGCTTTGAAGCATAAAAGCACAAAATAAAACATCTGACTTGAATTTGACCCGGGTCCTGTACCATGAAGCCAGCTAAAAGTGTAAGTTTAGAATTAGTTTGCACCAATCCTGGGTTTTGGATACCATGAACAAATCTAGGATTTAATCAATCTTTGTCAGTCTGGTTACTAATCCCACACGGCTAACCTGCTCCAGAGCAGGTTATGTTCTGGATTAGAGATTGCGGGCTTTCGTTCATCCAATCAGCTGTTATTAAAGGAAACTTTTAAGTGACGTTACACACCAGCATCTGTAGCACTGACTTCATCTTTTCTTCATCTAATCTTGTGGATATTTCTGTTCAAATTGTTAGACCAGCACTTTGTTCGGAAAGAAATTTTAGAGACTGACAAAATCCTTTAGCCTTTCCCTTCACGTGTTTGCATGAAAGATACAGGTTCTCCGCGGAAGGATTAACTTACATTTGCAAGCTTCTTCGACTGCACAAAATGTGACAATAATCTACTGCCGTGATCGTTTTACGTTTAGTTACCAGCGCAAAAAAAGAGAAACTATGAATATAATATGTAGACAAATAATTGTTTATTTTGTAATAAATCCATAAACATTAACATTATGCAAAAAAGTAAAACATATTGGTATTAACAAGCCAACAAATATGCTACTGTTATGATCCGTGTGTCACGCATGATCCTCAATTTTATATTAATACAAGAAGATCTTCTTTAACTCACAAATTCACACAATCAGCAATTCTCTGCCAACAATCTTGTCCGGCTTTGGCAGCAGCCACAGTAGTACTACGAGACAAAAATATATGTTTAGACTCATCATATTTTTGAACTATAATCTCTTGCTCCTTTGCAAAGAAATAAAATGATTTCGCTCTTTCCATGTTCCTCGTGATTGGGTATTCGGTGCCTACGTCTGTCTTTTATGTGCACATGCCTGTGAACTAATCATAGCTTACGGATCTAAACCTGACTCGACAAAGAAAGATTCTTTGGTAATACTGAGTTTGTTAAGCCACATTCATGTTTCGACTTTCAGATCCAGGTGTGTACAGGACTTTCTTACCTCTGTCCCAGTGTCTGTTCTCATGTCATCTCTTTGAGAAGCTCCAGAAGGTTTACGTCAGAAGCACCGATTTTTAACTGGGATTGCGATGAAGAAGCAGGATTTTAGAGACTGTTCAGAGATGGAGGAACAGTTATCATCATACGGCCAAAAGGAAAACAAGAAACCACAAATGATCTTACAACTCCACTGAAGGACAAAGTCTGGACAAAGCCACAGGAACATCGAGCTGCCAGAGCAAAACAACCCGTTGGCCCTTTTTGTTTTCTACAACATTGTGGATGTGTCTGGCTTCAATGCCTGTGTCCTATGTCCCGAACTCAACAAGTAATGGATTACTGGCAAACTGTACCAACAATGACTTTTCCTGGAAGACCAGAGGCGAGCTAGGCCAGTTCTAAAAAGTCAAGTCCATGCCATCTAACCAATCTGCAAAGGATCCAGTGGATACAAGTCTAAACAAACGGAAGGGATTAGAAATGACAGTAACACAAACACCCACAGCATCATAAATGATGTATTTTGAAAATATGAGACAATAGGGCAAGACAAAGCGTTTGTGAACAAAGAAGAGCATTAACTAAATAGTGTTTAATGAGGATGTGTTTAAAGAGCTGTAGGAGGGTTAAAACTGGAATAGCCAAACTGTGCTATTAAGGTGATATTGAGCACAGTAACAAGACACAAGGTAGTTATACTGCATCAACTAAGTCTCTCCCAGACCCAGACTGGGGTTTCAAGATGTGCTGTTCAAGCTCTTGTAAAGAAGCTCGACATTGAGGATCGTAAAAGTATTGATTTGATCTACGTGTCTCTATTCATTCACCACGTTTTTGTCCATCATTAACTCTTTCGTTATTGAAAGCATTCTTTGTTTAGATGTGCCAAAAAAATTGCCCAGTGCCTCATATAATACATACGCTAGTCTACCTTGTTGCAATAGTCATTTGCTTAATATTGTGTTATCCAAAAGCTCAAGCATCAATTACAAAAAGGGAATTTTGTGTCCAAGGCCTTAGAGTGAAGACTGAAAGGCAGACCTTTACATCCAATAGCAGTGTCTGTAACAACTCAAACGTTATAAAAAACATGGTAATGGCCATTTTGTTTCCTGAGCACCATATAATAGCAGGGGGCAACACTAAACCACATTAAACTTGAACGATGCATGAATGGCACGTATGTTTGTGGTGATCTTAAAGCTTACTGTACAAAAGTCAATGCTGTAAATCCACAAAAGCCCCTAAAAATGTGTGCTGCTTTTTTTTCTTAAAGCCTAACTGAAATTGTAGCGTTTTTATACACTTTTAACATTGAGCAGCTGTTAGCGGATACATAATGATGCTGGCACATGTACAGCTATCCATGCAAGGCATGAAAGTCTTGCATCTTCACAAATCAAGCTGCGCACCACCAAAATCTGAGGATCAGACCTGGGATATTTGTTGCAGATTTGTTTATATTTGTGGATGAGCCGTTCCATGAGGGAATGTTGCTTTATTTTATTTATGTCGATATGAAACATAACAGAGTATTGGATGGTTCCCACTATAACCACAATGTATTCTGGTTTACATCAGAAAGCCCACACAGATGATCTTATGATGAAATGTGGTGACTAACATGAGAACACGTGCGTTGAACTGAGACTTCTTTTTGTGAAGGTTTTATCTTTTTTTTTTTTTTTTTTTGACAAAGGCTTCAAACTCAGCGTTTAACTAGGATTTCAAAGAGTTCAGTCTCGAATATAATTAGTATAATTCACAAGCAGGTTTGGGATAGAAGTGTCCTTGAGAGCAAGGGTCTGTGAAATACACCCCAATTTGTATTCTGTTTAGACGTACAGAAGGACAAAATAAATGAGTAGAGGGTGGAGGAGGGATGGTGTCTATTGTGAATGATTCTGAGTTTGAGGACTGGTTAAGTTGGTCTTGGTACAGGCAGAGTGGCAGCGACAGGAAAAAGTTTTTATATCTTAATCTTCTCTCGAAAAAAGTTTTGTTGTAGGTTTATGGAATGCTCACTTTGGAACGTATGTTTTTATTTCTAGAGCACTTTAAAACTGTGCAAAATACACACATACCATATAAATAAGAACAGTTAATACTAATTAAAAGGATGTAAGTAGTAAAAGTACATTGTTAAAAATGTGTACACGTACATTTGTACAGTATTTGCATGGCCACTGGATTAGTACAATGTTGGTTACTTATTTTCAATAACTAACAAGCATTTTTCCAAATCTTAGTCTCATTTTTAAAATTCTAGAAACTACTACATTTATTCTCATATTCAACTTTTTCTTTTTATTTAGATTAGATGTTTAAATGTTAAATTAATAAATCAGCTGTTTTAAAGAGAGTTGACTAAATGTATTTTTGGAGGACTCCTTTAAGTGAAAGCCGTCTTTTGTTATTAGTAAAATAACTGTACATATTGCATTTTGTTTTAAATTTCAAACAAAATAACAAAAAAAACTAACTATAATTTCTTTTATGCCATATTGCCCAGCCCTTCTTGGAGAGGTGCATGTTAAAGGGTGGAACGCCCCTCCTGTTGAGTTGTAGGGCAAACACTGCATTACATGTGGTACAAATGGTTCCCACTAATTAAGCATTTCTTTATGAAATTCAATTATGATGATGGTAAATTCCTATAAAACCAAAACAAGCATAATATTTCCATAAAATTTTTTTCCAGGATTTAGAAATCTGTTTCTAAATATTAGTATTTGGACCTCAGGCTCTAGAAAGGGTTAAATATTTACTCTTGAAAGGCACTAAAAAGGCAATGGAAATATCATCAAGATGAAACATAGAAGAAGAATGTTGATTTGATTGTTATTCATACTAACTTACATTTTTATGACCTCACTGACAGCTCCCTAGCAACCAAACTGTTTACTATAGCAACCATTTTTTCGGAACTATTTCAAAGCTTTGGATAGAGACGTGGGTTGGTTTATATAACTTGTAGTAAGAAAGGCAACATTATATAATGTCACTGACTCCTCCATAGCAATAAAATTGGCTCCATGTTTCTAGAGATATGGGGGTTGGTTTATTTCAAGCATAGTGACTGTGGAACCTAGTCACTGTTACAATAGCAACCAAATCATGAGATCTGCATATCAACCGCAAATCATGGACATGGGGCTTGTTTTAGATCGCTCATGTTGGCATGGGGATTTTTCTAGGTCACTGACTGCTATCTTGGCAACCATTCTGTTTTGCTTATGAAATACTTTTAATGCTGTGCATCTGCACTACAAGTTGCTCAAAATGTGTTGGATTTTTAATAAAGTAAAAAACAATTTGTAGCAGATAAAGTGAATATTTTCAATACTCAGTGTTAGTCTTCATTCTAGAAGTGAATTCCTTTAAATACTTTATTTAAATTACAACCGTTGAATTATGTGATTGTTCCAGCCCTCATTATGAACTGACTGGAATGATACCGTCCACACATTAGGGACATTCCTCAATAAAAAAATGAGACTAACTCCATTTTGAGTGAATAATTAGAGTGTCAGAACCTCTGCTGCCTATAAGACAATAGTTGGGTAAATTGAAATGTCAAAGAGGGAACATTCATAAATTCTCTCCAGACAGTTTGGTGCCTGCTTGTCTGTGGAATGAAATCACATGAAGCTGATATTAAGCGCTCGTCATTAGTGGAAAACCAATTTATTTATTTTTACCCTGCTAAAAACAAATGGTAGAGACCTTGATGTGGAATCGTGCTCTGAAGATGGTATTCAGGTTTTTTTTTTTTACAAAAACATGCTCAAAAAACAGTGAGGACACTGTAATTGACAGCTTTTAATGGTGTTTATTTCTTAGACTTTGGAGCTTGCAGTGAACAACTTTCCCATTTAATAAGTACCTTATTAAAAATGTAGAATAACAGCTGTTAAAACTGTTAGCTCAACAACCAGATGGCCTTTAAAATTAGTTTGCTCTTCATGTGTGTTGTCAACCTTGTTAAAATACTCATGGAGTGTGTGTTTTAAGTGATTAGATAAGTTAAATATGTTTACTGAACAAAATCATTACTGGTTGAGCTGGACTTCATAGCACTTCAAACTCCATGTTATTCCAGTTTAGTTCTATAGCAACCTTTGTGTTGTTTTTGCAAGAAATTGTTGGGTTCCTCTCCTCAGTCTCAGCTCATAAAAAAGAATTAAAGGCATACCGCTTCCATAAACAATACATAATGATGTGAGGGCTGGGAAATGTATTGGGTAGTAGAGTTAGAATTGGAATTGTTAAAGGGAAATGAAAATCTGAAATAAAGTGAAATGGTTTATAATATGATTATAAGGTATAACCTGACATCGAAGGTTTTTTTTTTTTTTTTTTAAATACAAAATGAATCATGAAGGTGACGATGATGGTTATGGTGAGGTTCATGCAGAAAAGTCAGCATCTCTCTGGTTAGTCCAATAATGCCGCCTCATCACTCCCCAGGTCCGACAAAAAAAACCACTACCATTGCATTGGGATTAATTCCCTTGTACGAACATTTTTTTTTCCCCAAAATATATGCACATCTTGCCATTTCCATCGAGTGTTTTTTTTTAAATGTGCATAAAAAAACGTGGATGGAAACACAGCTGCTGTGGTTTGTCTGGAAACGTTGCAGCCAATTATAAGAGGCCATACATTTCTGTATGGTCTTTATACAAGATCACAACCATTTTTACCAATCCAGGTAAAAAAAAAACGGCTAATAGTGAGTTCCGTTTGAAATGCCTAAATTACTGTAATTCAAATTCACCAAAAAGTATGTCATTTTATATATTATTTACAAATTGTTTTCCTGGAATGGTTTTGTTTTTACACATTCGCCAATGGTGACATCAAAAAGATGAGGAAAAACAACTCTTAAGGGGTGACTAATTAGTCCACAAAATAATTCTTGTTTTTTAAACTTATTGAGACTGACTTTTCAAAGATGTACAATCAAGCCATAATTCCCCAAAACCTACATTTGTAGGATGCAAGAAAAAGTCAGCTTTTTTTCTTATCTTGTTCGTTCCTTCAAGTTTGAGGATTATTCAACATCTGGGAACTGAGTGGATCTCTTTGATTTTCCCCATCACCTAAGTGTCTTCAGGACATTTTTAACATCTGCAAACATGCAAAGGCAGTTGAATAGCCCTTCACCCCTGACCTTTCTGACGACGCCTGTCTGCGTCTTATTTTAGATATTGCATGTTAGTGTTAAACTTCCTCTGTCTTATATACAGCTGCAAGGATGTAGTTTATGGATACTGTAGGTTGGAGTAGTTTCTCTGTGCACAGATTGAGTATAAATGACCGTGATGTCATGTCACACATTACAAACAAAAAGCCACGATTTTTTGCCAAGGTTGCTTTTGAAATAAAAAGTTGGGTAAAGAGACTTTGAGACAGGTTGGAATGCAGTTAGGTGCACCCCAAAAGTATATAAAAAGTATTTCATAATCAATTATGCAATGAGTTTCCCCCACATGTTGTGTTTTATTGGTTACTCTAAATCTTCCTTAGGACTAAATGTTTTCAGTGTGATTGAAATGAATGAATATTAGAATAATATCAGCTCTTTTGCATTGTTGAACCTGATTTTCCGTGGATTAAGGTCATGCAAGTTTGTTAAACAATTAAGAACAGAGATACCATAATCCTTAAATATTGGTAGATTTGGCGCTGTGCTTGTTCTGTTGGAAAATAAAATCTCCATCTCCATAAATCTGGTCAGCAGCAGGAAATGACTGTTGTCCTTGGACTTCAGAAAACGCAGTGGACCAACACTAGTTCATGACATGGCATCACTGACTGTGGAAACATTCAGGCATTGCCTCTCAACTTTTCCACCACTTTGGGACCTTGCGTTCCAAATCTTCCGAGACACAATGTGACAGATGAAACCAATGTCTTACATGTGGTAATTCTGAAGTACTGACTGTTTTGTTTCACTATCCTCTCCATTGTGAGATATCCCTGTTGCTTGTAAACTTTTTTCTACCACATATTTTCCACCCCTTCACCTCTAATAATAGACTTGGACACAAATGGAGCCTTTTCTCAATACTTAAATGTTCTGAAATGGCACATTCGGGGTTTTAGTTAGCGGTCCGATAAAATCATCAAAATAAAACTCTAGATGTAAATTAGTCTGTGTGGAATGAATGTATACATTATTACTTTTGGAACTGCCTCTTGATATTCTATTTATATGCTCCTGTAAAATGCAAAGATTAAAAAAATAAATAAAAAAAGGTAAAAAGAAAGATAATCGATCTTTGTAAATGTTTCCTTTCGGTAACCATAGACATAAATTTTATATGCTAGATCCTGCCATATTACCCGGGGGAACATTTCCCTAGGAAAAAATGTAGAGATGTTCGATACAATTTTTTCCCTCCCGATACCGATCCCGATACTTGGGCTCAGGGTATCGGCCGATACCGAGTACCGATCCGATACCTGGGTGTGTATCTGTATATACAGCTGAAGATACTACTAGCCCTGTATTAATTGACATTTTATGCATTTTATAATTTAAAATAAATTATTTTATGCTGTGCTTCAGATATACTCAATATGGCAATAACAATAATCAATATGGACATGAAAAAATACATTTTTGAAATGTGGATACAAGAGAGTGGCAACTGCACACAAGGGCTCTTCCTCGATGGTTGCGAATCGTTTCTTGACGGCCTCAAGAAGAGTGTTTTTTATTGTTTTTATACCAGTCTCCTGGCTCTCCCAAACTGTAACTGAGGGGATCACTTCCGCTACTGACGAGGTGGAGGAACTAAACTGTTTTTTCATGTTGCTCGCGTTGTTGCACAAAATAACATGAACATGTGATCTAGAAATATTCCACTTCACGAGCATACCCTCGATTGATTCAGCTATGGACGCGTGCGAGCCGCGAAACTCGTTAGCCTGCAGCACTGCACTTTGAAGAGTAAAAGGTGACGGCGTCACTGTGTCCAGCTCCAGATGTCAGTAGTGCAGCTGATAGTTCGCGCGTTCTTTAGTTTACATGAAATGTGTTCATGCACTGTCTCATATAATTTAGGAAGCACTGTTTCTGAGATATATTTGCGACCAGGCAAACTGTACCGGAGCTCCAAATGTTAATTAAGCGGCGAAAGCCCACGTTTTCGACCACTGACAGTGGCTGCTCATCCAGTACAATAAACTCGATAATCCTGTCGGTTATCTTTATTGCTCGTTGGCTGTCTTGTGTAAACTTTTCTCTTTGTATGAATGAAGCTTCCAATGTTTGTTGCGCCTGGCGCGGCTTGTCCTTCTCTGTCCTAGCTTTTGTGTAACCGTCGTATTCTACGGGGTGACACGTCTTCAAATGCTTTATTAAGTTTGTTGTGTTAAAGTTGCTAATACTTGTGCCACCCCTTGAAATTGCAGCTTGACATAATACATGTTGCTGTTTTACTGGCTGGTTGATCAAACCTGAAATACTGCCAAACAGCGGACATACTTCTTGCACGTATGTACTTCTTCGCTGCCCTATACAGTGGTTGCTAGTGGCAACAAAACACAACTTCCTGTGTTTGCATTCTGAGCAGCGAAGAAGAATTCATTTCCGCTTTGCAGCGATATGCAAAGCTAGCTTTATGAAAATGGTATCGGATCGGTACGTGGACTTAAATACTCGCCGATACCGATGCCAGATTTTTTTTGTGGTATCGGCAGCATTTCCGATACTGGTATCGGAATCTGAACAACCCTAAAAAAAGTAAACGAATGGTTAATCTGGTCTTTCTAAGATGCTGAAAGCTCTTTGTCTGGTCAGCATGGAATACATTTTATATTACATTTCGAATTTTATTTTTTTTTTTTGGTTCTTCAGCTCCCAACACAGACAGGGACCTTAGTAAACTGCACTCGCATATAAAATACAATTGAATGAATGACCTTGGATTGAAATTCTAACTTGATTAGCATATGCAGATGTGTTTGAGATGTCACTGATGTTTCTTTAAAGTATAAATGGAACCCACTTGAAGTTCTTTTCCAGTAGCAACAGCACTCATAAGATTGTATAAGCATGTTCTTTTTAGCTGACAACACACCTCACATTTGTTTACCCCACATGAACTTTTATCCTCAGCCCAGTCTGTCTTTTTGAAAAATGTGCTCAGATTCCTCATGGACCACTAATACCTTATAGTGTTTGCCATTGCAGTATGTAACAGAGCATACTTTCACATGAAACAGAAATGCATAAATTACATAACAGATAAATTATTTATAATCCGTCTATGGTGCACTGGAAGATTAGTCTCGAAGAAAACATTTTCCAAATTACAAGTGGTGTCATGAGTATCTACAGACATTTTGGATTTATACGTTTGTACTTTTTGTGCAACCCAGTCATTTTTGAGTGTTTATATCAGATGCATCAAGCTGAATGTTGTGTAAATATTTTACATTTTGAAAGATGTTTGGCAACTGCTTGTTGAAGGGAAATTTGGGGGTTCACTGCTTAGTTCAGTAGTTTCCATCACTCATTTCAGAAAGATAACCCCGTATTATGTATTTCATGTGCTTATTTATTGAAAAAGAGATAGAAGTCACTGTCTCAGAACAATGGGTGTTTATTTTCTTGTTCTTTATCACTATATGGACAATCGTGATGTCTGCTGACTTGGCTTGTATCCAGAAGATGGCCCCTGGCACCTTCCATATGGAGGGTCAGCAAAAAAAAGAATCAAATCATATTCAGAGAGAAAAATGTGGCAGAAGTTCCAACAGCAAATGGTAGGATGAAAATCTTAAGAGGATTTTAGCGAAAATGAATCCAAGAAGAGGCTGAAGTGAGCACATGCCCAACCACTACACAAAGATGACTCATAGACATGGCTTAAAAATTTCACATTCTTTGCCTCAAGCCGTTTCTGGAACCAGGGCTCAGTGAGAACCTCCTGCTCAATTGAGCAAAAGATCCTCTCACAATTTCTTCTATTGGGAATTTTGAGACTTGAAGCAAGTTTTTGCAGAGAGTTTGATTTTTATTAGAGACACACACCAAACATGTCAAGTTCACCCAGGAGGGCTTATGACTGGCATTGAACCAGGCACGTTTACACCACGCTGCTCTGCTCTGGCACTCTGCATTCCATTTGGAAGTCAGGGGGCACAAGGTTTGGGGTAAGAGTGAAGAGGCACAGTTTCATGAGACAGCAAAATAAATATCTAATGATCTAATCAACCAACTGAGCTTCATCATGGTCATGATCCCCCTTTATTAGCTCCCCTCTCCTCTGGCTGCTTTGATGCAAACTCTCCACCATTCATTCACCTCTTCCTCCCATATATGGTCCAGGGTTATCAGCAATTTTGCTTGGGCACTAAGGCACTCAGATCAAAGCAAACTCGTGAATCATAGTGCGATTGAGGCTCCTATTTATTGAATATTTGGGCGACTGTATTTTAGAGCACTTAATGAATCCTTCTGCTGACAAGTTTCATGCTGATTTAATTCCCCACCAAGACTTTGTTCTTAATGAGGCTAATCGCTCTTATTAAGGCATATTAAGTTGACCCAGAAATAGAACAAGTTTTATTTTATAACCATTTTGTTTGAGCACTGAAGGTGTTGTCGGTCTCAACACAATATCTGAAGAGTACCTCGGGATGTTTATGTTTGTCTTTTTTCAGCAGTCACTTCCATTCAGATGCTAAGAACTGTCTATAAAGATGCACTGGAGCGTCTGTCCTTTATCTTTTACCTTGAGGGAAACGTGTAAGAGCTTTACCATCATGTGCCTGATCATTAAGTGTTTACCTGTTGGATATTCTTGCCATGAGGCATGTGCCTGCAAGATATTCTTGTCCACTAATGTTTCCCTGGAGCATACAAGAGGAATGTCTTAGATTGTCGATTGTCGAATCTGAGGGTCTGCCCTAGAGGCTTCTCCTTCTTTTGTATTGCTTTTGATTGCATAGTTGCTGTTTTGGGGTGACTTTGACTTGGCTTCTAACTTGGAACCGGTTTGTCTGCAGGAGCCCAATTTTGGCACCATCTGCAATCATCGTTAAGTGACTAGGAATGTATACATTTTATGATCATTAAGTACCCCCTAAAATTTGAGGTAATTGCTACTTCCTGCTAAAACATGTTCTCCGAGCAGAGTTAGTGGACTCTACGGGACAAGGTGAGGAGGTCGAACATCCCCTCGGGTTCAGAGAGAGCTAGCTTAGGCGTCCCAGTCCTCTAATCGGGACTCCTGCTAAGACTTGGAATATTTCTTGCTGTTTAGAGTCAGGCATTCATTTATTAATCCTTATTTAGGTCAGTACACTGACATGATACTGACCTTGTTTAGGCTTCACCTCTCCTTTGTCCCCAACTGTTCACCGGGGGTTTTAATTCAGATCCTCTCCGTGTCCTGACAGCTCGTGTAATTTTGTACATGCCACCCTATGCTCAGACTACAAGGCGGACTTTGTGAGACAAGTTATCATAAAAAGAAGAGGTTCTATCTAATTCTAGAGTCAATTATGTGTTTTGGAAGAGCATTTGAAAAATAAACGAAAAAAACCCCAAACTTGGAGACTGCTGATGAAAAGGAGTTTGTGTTAGTCCGAGTCCATTCTGGGTTTTTTGTGGTGTTTTTTTTTTTTACCATGAGACAGGGAAAGCAGAATAAAGCAAAGTCAAGCCAAGTCTTTTCAAACCAAGATCTGCAAAACAACATAGTATCATGGGTTGATCTGGCCTAAGCTCCTTTAAATCAAGTTTCTTCTGAGATTTTCTTTCTCTCAAGCAGTGCGAATTAAAGTGATTTAACAGAATTATTCTGTACCTTAAAAGAGTGATTTCTAGTTCTGTGTCAATCCTAAAGCATAGCCTCTGTGTGCGTAGCCTGCCTGCGATATCATTTCTTAAATGCTAGTAGGCGGTGTTTCGCTTTGTGGACTTCCATTGTGTTTGGACTTTTCACTAGTATTTCCATTTCAAGGGAGTCTTTTTGCACTACTGAAGAATTGTGGTACAGGTGTTTGTTCTTCTGTCTGTTTATTTACTTCGTAAAGTAATTTAGTTTGTGTTGGTATTTGTTTGCTCATGGCTGAGATGCTCAGATATGTATGATGTCACTCGAAATCAACCAATCACAGACCTTAATGTCTGCATCCACACTTCTCAAGGTTACATGTTTTAGGAGGTGCACATCATGTTAGATCGTTGTGGTCTGCATCTACGCAGAGTCTACTGCTTAAGTTCTCTACACATTGACCTGAATCATTTGTGCGATGATGTGCCTCAATATTAAACCATGGCCACCAATGGGATGTCCCACATCGGCACAAACAAGTGATGCCAACAAAGAACAAAAGTTTTGCAGTGCCAGATCCGTTTTTCTCATCGAGAACGACCAATTAAAGCTGGCTCTCGCGCTACAAATGTTCTCTTTCTCCTCATTTTTGTCAAACTGATCTCTGTGATCCACCACCAACAGCGTATCCAGGATTTTCATCTATCCTAAAGACTTGCAAATTATGGAAGCATTTCTTTATATTGTTTATTTAAAGCGTCCATATTTGAACACGTGTATTGATGTTTGGTAAACATCAGTACACGTGATAAAATAGTCAATTTTATCAAATTTTTTTTTCATCTCTTCATGGGGTCTATACAAAGGATGATGTAAAAATGACTACTTTGCTAATCCTCCAGAACCAAACTGATCTGAAAACTGAGGTATGCGCCGAACTGTGAGCTTTGTGTACCAGTGCATCCCTAGGAATTATGTTGTACTAGAAGGTTCCAAGGAAGTTGAGTAGGTATCCCTAATAAATGGGATTTTTATTTGTTGGCTTTTGCATGTAATTTTTATTCAAACTGCGTAAATGTCAACACGCATTGCATATGGATTATTTAGTCTAATCAACTCTTCTAAGAAAGTCTTCTAAGTGTTCAGTGAGAGTTGATCCAGAACGATAAATCAAGATTGCAAAATGCTGATCCATCACATGGCAGGATTTCCTTGAAAGTACAGAGAAAATAATGAGTTATGTTCAAATGGAAAAAGTTACAAGGGAATGACTTGTGATTAATCGTAACTCGGCATGCAACCATGTGGGAGCTGATAGATTGTGTGCAGTCGAGGCTTATTTAACACTTAATCTGAGGTCAGGGCAACTTCAGTAGCTGGCAACTGACTTCCTGTTGGCAACCACATATATCCAGCTGCTGTAGAGCTGAGAAGTCACAGTCAGCAGGAGAGCGCCTTCAGAGCAAACTGTATGTATACCCTGGGAATTCCCTCAGTTGTTTACATTATCTGCACTCCATCATTGTTTATGTGAGAGCACCGGTCACCACTGTCTTCTTAAAATGGAAGCTTTCAGGAAATGACCATGGCTCTTTAGTGAGCTAGACAATGACTTTGTTCCCTTTTTGCTTATTATATCACTGTATTATCTACATTTCTCCAGAAATCTCCTAACAGAACAGTATGTTTTGTGGATATCAGTTTGTCCGTGTCCAAGTGTAGATACATTTTCAGTGTTTTCAGTGTCAGATGACTCTTGTATGTAGCTTCATTTTGAAGAACAAGTTTTTGGTCCTCATCTGTCTGCCGTAGCATGTCCATGTCTAGTCATAACAGGTTGGCAGACCCAATCAATCCAGGCCCACTTCATCCCAAAACTCCAGTCACAAGCCCATCCTGATCCAAAGCTGCTGACCAGAGCTTGCCCCTCTCCTGAAGTGCAGTTGCAAGCCAATTCTTTTCAAAAGCTGCTGACCAGAGCCCCCTCAACCCTAAGACTCTAGTACTAAACAAGCACCACTTGCTGTCTTGAGCCCACCCTGCTTCAAACCTCTTGATCTACTCTAGGTCATGTCCAATCAAGTTCTGCTCTCAAACTCCTGGCCCAAGCTTGCCTGACTCTATTTTTGTGCTATTACCACTTCAAAACTACATTCCAGAGCCAGGGCCATGTCAGAGCTTTTGCCTCTAGCACTCTGATCTTAAGCATGTACAGGTTTTAATGGTTAAAACCTGTTTTAATGGTTTAATGGTTCCAAGAATATGTACCAGTTCCATTCCCTGCTCCAATCTTGAGCATTTATTCCTTAAGAACTACTTCCCGAATCCAAGCAGCTCCTGACAACTTGTGCCTCAAAAGACCAATAGGCATGGGCTCGTGCATTTCATCCAGAGCTAATTCCACTCTACCCATCTCAAGACCATTATACTCCAGTACCTCAAACCCATACCCAGAATGCACCACACTACAATTTACCTACGGATTTGCTACGAATGGGCTGATTTCACCTACGTGTATCCCATAATTTGGCCCTCCCAAGTCACTTTTTGTCGTGGCCCAGTGTGCCCTGTTTCATACTTGGTCATACCTAGAATGAATACCACTCATAAATTTGGTGTTACCTTGGATCCTCTGTTCTCTACAAACCACTCTGGCACAATGTTTCCAATCTGCTTAGGATCAGTGGTCCCTTAGATTCTTTCTGGAATTGCAATTCAGATCCTCAATAGACATCTTGGCTCTTAGCCCTCTCAGATCCTCAGTGGCATCTCACCCATCAGCCCTTAGCTCTTGCAGAAACCCCTGGTTCATTACTTTATTTCTCCATTGCCCCATACCCTTTGGCAATGACTTACCTTCTCATCTTGGTCACCTTGTCTGCTGGGTACCCTCATTTGCTTTCCTACATTTGCTCTGTGTTATAACTCCCATTCGTGTTCAATCCCATTCCCAATTGTGTCTGAAATTCCAATTTAGTTTTAACGGTCGTGCTTTTTACAAAATGTGTTCAGAAGCACCTCAATATCTCCAACTCTTGCTTTTATTGTTGAAGAACTTCTATAAACACACCATCAACTCAACTTGTGTTAAATTGGTATCTGATGTCACTTTTTATAAGAAATATGCTTCTGTGTGGGCTTTCATGGGTGATATTGGGCTCTGGCATCATCTATTTTATATCATTTTTTTATTTTCTTGCCATTTTTGCCACTCAGCACTACTACATTTTATATATTGAGCCAAAACAGGGACTTTTATTTGAGAGCATTTAAAGACCATTTAAAAGCGCTTACTACTGTAGTGTACATTTCTATCTCATGAAAATAATTAATGACAATATTCCAACCAAGAACGCTGAAACCATTGACCATTTTTAGATCACAATATTGAATACATTCTCAGTCATATATTTCGAATATTTCCTTTAATATTTAAAACAGAACCAGATAGACGCCACATGACCTAAGCTTCATGGTATAAGTAAAACCAGATCTGAAGGTTCCCACGGATCAGTGGAATGTGGTGCAAATGTGTTCATAGCTTTCTAACATCTATGAAAGCGACTGATTTTTCAAAACATGTCTTGAATTGACAATAGTGGTACGTGTGTCCGAGCCGGTTAATATGAATCTTGGTGTAAGGAAATATATATAGTTTAGAGGAGGAACAAACTTTAAATTATGATTGAAAGCTTAACAGCAGTTGGCATCAGTAATTTCGTTCAAAATTCACTAAAGGGTTTATTTCAGACCAATGATTGTGGACATTTTAACAACATATTTGTAAGTAGTAAGTTGTAAGTAGGCTCAGTATATTTGTGGAATTTTTTAAAAGAAAACCATTTTAAAATTTTCTTAGTACATAGAATTTTCTTAGTACTCTTTAAAAGATTCATCAGGTAAATTTTAAATTGTATTTTAGGTTGATGAAATTCAGAAAAGTGCTTGAAAATTTCTGGTATTTTTTGCTTGAAAAAAAGCAGGGATAAGCATTTTGAAATGCCAAAATTGTCCATTTTGAAGAATTTTAGTAAAAATGTTTCTTTTTATCTTATTTATGGTGATTGTAATTTATTTTTCCCCAAAATGTGCTAACTCCATAGCCTTTTCCTCCACTCTAAGTTATATATATTTCCAAGTAGGGGTGTAACGGTTCACGGTATGTATTGAACCGTTTCGGTACGGCCTGTTCGGTTCGGGACACTTGCGTACCGTTTCGGTATTCAGTATTTTTATTAAATGATATAAATGTATTATCAGCGCGATATTAAGCGCAGCGCAACACTGTTCCTAGGCGAGTTTCCGCACGGAAATACGCTATTGACTGACGAGCACGAGCGAGGGAATCATATCAAAAGCGAAGGAGAAGCCAGAGCTTGAAGACCCTCTCACCTCACTACGGTCTCGTGTTTGAGAACACTTTCGCTTCTCTGTTAAAATACATAACGGGGATAGACGAGTGGATAAATATAAAGTTGTATGCCGACATTGTTCCACGGAGATCGGGCAGGTAACACATCTAACATTTTCTACTGCTGGAGATATTATAACCAGATCTATGCTCTCTTCAGAAAATGTGGATAGGTAATCTATCCTAACTAGTTGCAGTATTTCATGTTTTATTTTAAAAAAAGTGTTTTTCTTAATAAAGAGTGCAATTTATTTAAAATATCACCCAAATGTGTCAAGAATTC
Organism: Danionella cerebrum; assembly: GCA_007224835.1. NCBI lineage: Eukaryota > Metazoa > Chordata > Actinopteri > Cypriniformes > Danionidae > Danionella > Danionella cerebrum. Next base: position 22,604 of record SRMA01026870.1, on the reverse strand, counting down.
TATTGTGTATTGGCAGCTTTTCAAGATAAAGAATATGTAAGTTCTTATTGTTTTGTACCGAACCGAATGAACCGAACCGAACTCTCCAAGACACTGTGCCGAACCGAATACGATTTTAGCGTACCGTTACACCCCTATTTCCAAGGCATCAATATAAATGTTTATTTATTATTATTTATTTCAATGAAACATCAATATTGGATCAAGTCGCTGGTTCCGGAATAGATAGCTTAAACCATGTCAGAACCCACACAGAGATATTGGACTCACTGCTTCGAAACTGAGTTGTTATCAAGTAAGTCCCTGTCCTGCAGTTATTCCGGGTGGGTCCTGGTGACTTTTGGAGGTTTTCGCTGAACTTTTTTGACTGTGATCAGCAAAAAAAATGGCCTGATTCTGTTCAGTCTTTGTGGAAGGATTCTAAAACGATTGAAACTTTTGCTGCAGATGTCTGCCGTTGTTTTTCTTTAAGCGGTGCTTGGTTTAATGGACTTATGGCGTTTTGTGAAAAAACTAAACTGGCGTTTATCTTGTTTTGGAAAACTATGTACAAACCAAGACCCCACTGTTTTGTGTTTTTTTTTTACATCACATTTTGGAACCAGACTCTTAAATACAAGTTTACAGGCCTTCAGTTCATGAGAAAATACTTTATAAATAGCCACAATCTGTGGAAAAGACTTGAAGATCTTTAAAATCTGATCAAAACAACTTGAATTGAGCCAAAGTTTCATTCAACTTTGCCCAAATAACTGCAAAATAATTAGTATATTAAAATGTTTCCTGTGCATAGTCTACTGTAATATTTTTTTTACTTTGGTTATATAAATAAATTATAGGTTATGTATGTAAATAATCACCAAAACTGTGTTTGCAATAAAAGCTTGTATCTGTTGCTGTAAAAAAATTGTACCTTTCAGAGTCTTTTAGAAACGTTGTACTAAAATACAGTGTATTTCTTTCATCTTCAGATTCTCTCATAAAACTTTAAATAAAAACACACATATAGGTGCTAACAGACTGAAATATAGCTACTTTTCATGGTTCATACCCAGAGCCATTTATCCTCATTAAAAACATACATATGGAAACCCTTTTAGATAATGATTTATATTTCTCTTGACTTCACTCGCGTACACTCATTCCAGAGAGATGAGCTAGTGTTTATTCAAATTTCAATCTCACTTTCAAGAAACATTTTGCTTCTTACTTATAACTTGTTTTTGTACATTTATCAAGAGGTAATTGAAAGCAAATCCTTGGAAACACGTTGTCTTTTTTGATCTAAAAACACATCTGTAACACTTCACTGTTTCTCACAGTGAGTGAATGTTAATGCTATACAATGTGCCCAGGGGGCTTGATAAACCTGTATTTGCCAGCGTGTTTCCTATTTGATAAATTCTGCCATATGTTCAGCTGTAAATTACTATGCTGAATACAAAAAACGGTGATTCATGTGGTCTGACGTATGTATGAAGTATTTGACCAAATCATTTGTTTGATTTGACGTCTGAAATAAAGCAAGGTGACCAATTTGCAGAAAAATTAAGATAAGTTCATTGTAAGGAGGATAAACCTTGTTTACTCATGTTTGTCTAATATTGAATTGACAGTAAGCCTGATAAAATATGTTGATCACAGACTGTTCATTAATATAAATCTACACTTGGCATGCAGCCGCTCGTGGTGTGTGATTCTGCATTTTGTGCAGGTTTGATTTGTTTTGGTAGGCTCTGATTTGATTTTAGCCAGGGAACAATGTTTGATTGTGCAACAGACAATACATCTCAACGACTGCACTCAAGTATTTCTAAAGATCAACTGTTTGACTGGCTATAAATCAGAGCAGCAGATTTGCTTCAAATTTATGATTGGAAATCTGTCTATTTAAATTATTCATGGTGAATGGATAACATCGAGAATGTAGAACATTTTAAAGAGAATAGTAATGAGGGTCAAAAATTTGAACCTACAGAATAAATATTTCCAACCAAAATGTTGTAAAAGGGTTTGCATGTGAAAATAAGGTTGTTTAATCTTTGTAAAGTTTGGATCGTGGTTGTCAAATCCATTTCAGCTCTTTGGCACATGGTGCCCAATTTGAGCTTTTGTGGCCAAATCATACTTAGTCAAATTACTTGAACTGATTAATTAAAAAACTTTTTACGAACAATAATTTTGAAAAACCAATAGCAGTCCAAATTTTCTTTTTTACCACTACGGTGGTACCAAGAGTTGATTATGATTCATGTAAAAAAAAATCCAAGATACGAAGGGACTCTCGAAAAATATTTTGCTTCAGAATATGAAAAAAATTCCAAGATATGAAAAACAAAATCTGAGAAATCAAGAAAAACATATGTATGCGTAATACATTGTTGACATTTGAAATTCACACGGTTCATTCGTGTAAACTTTGTATATAACGTATTACGTATTTTCATAACTTTTATTCGTAGGGCTGTAATGTTTCTGCCATCTGTTCTCCACCTCCTCCGACACTTCGCCATATCGCCTTGCAAGGTAAGGTTTCACATCTGTGTATATATTAGTTTGCATTTATTTTATTCTGTTTTATGATCATTTAATAATAATGTGTAGATTTAAGGATTGAAGAAAAGTAGATTTTTCTCAATTTATCCTGTTGTTTCTGAGAGCCATTGCACGGATTAGGCATTTCACATCTAGAACTTGCTTTGATGTACAAAAAAATGTAGGATATGAAGGCCACCCTGGAACCGATTAATTTTGTATCTCGAGGGATCACTGTTTACTTTACAGTGTTTCCCCTAGGATCATGGCCTTGGGGGGGGGGGGGGGGGGG
>SRMA01026870.1:0-19767 GCA_007224835.1 Danionella cerebrum | reverse complement strand
TTTTCTGTACTTTGATTCGGAGCAGGAAAGCTACACCGGCTGCTGCTCGCAGCAGAACACGTTTTGTCCTCGTCACCACCTTGGGAGCGTTTAAAGCGCGGCCTCTGTCCGCTGATGGGTGTGTGTGTGCGCGCATCGGAGCGGAACTCCGCGGTGCGCGCGCATCGGGGCGGAACTCCGCCGTACGCGATACGGAGGACAATTGTAAACGCGCAAACGTTGAGACAGAAATTACATGCCATCGTATAAATAACATAATGCTATTTAGTTTAATAAAAGAAAAAAGCAAAGACCTGTTAAATATAAATTACTTCTGTCGTTTTTCGACGAAAATAAAATAAAATGAACTTGACCTTCAAGGGGGGCGGGGGGTGCCGTTGGGGGGGCGGGGCGCCCCCCTAATATAATGGTAAGGGAAACACTGCTTTATATTCTCTGAGTTCTGAATCTGAACAACCAGTCCATACTTAACTATAGGGGTGCCACAGTATATTGCAATGCAAAATTGTCACAGATAGTATCGTGAAGCTACTGGGAGATATTGTCTAGGAGCTAAAATGCATTTGTTTCTTGTAGTGATTGTAATCCTAGTTACTTCTGAAACTTCTTTATCTTGTCTTCTTGTTTTATGTTATATTTACTGGGAGACAAATATCCTTTTTTCTATTTTAAACAAGAAAGACTATAAAATTAGCTTTTTCTACCACTTATAGTCAAAAATATGACTTAATGCAAACATGAACGCTGCCGCCTAGTGGATGGATGTTTTTTTTCCATTGATGCTTTGTTAAAGATTTTGTGGTGCATATCGTATCATGGCCACAATATCGAGCTCTGTAAGGTATCGTGAGTGTATTGTTACACCTCTTAACTACCAAACTAAACAGTGGGTTAAAGGGAATTGAACTCAGCCATTGAAAACATTCTTTTAAAAGAAATACAACAATAACCTTCCATTTAAAATAAATATGACTGAAAACAAACTTTTCTAATGAATCTGCTGTTTAAATGTGTTTTTCTCAGTACAAAATCTACCTCTTATTTAAGGCGCAAAAGAGACATGAATTAGCTTTAGCCGTGAATCTGCTCCCGTACATATTTACAATACTCTTATCACATACATGGTGCAAGACAAACCACACCCATCACATTAACACACTGCGGAGATGCAGAGACATAGGAGGCTAAATACTAGGGGTGCATTTTCGGGTCGATAACGGGAAATAATGACGTCATCACGTTAAGTGCGATGGCATGACGTTTTGCTTGGATAGCATGTATTTTTATCAGCTTCGGTAGGAATTAGTGGCAGCAGAGAACATGGGGTCAGTGGTGTGGGACTTCTTTAAACATAAAAGAATATGCTGCTGCTTGTTTTGACAAAATGTGCTGCAGATTTGGTATATTTGAAGAGATGCGTGAAAAAATTGACAATAATGTCGTTTTATTTGATGAAAGTGCTTTGTTCTTGGATTAAAATGACAGCCGAGATGATTCAGAGACATCCGAGATGATATCTGAGACAGCCAAGGCTATACCGAGATTACAGGGGGTTTTTCAAAATAAATTTTCAACGCTTGTTTTTGCTTTCCATACACATACATTCTGTTATTAATGATTTTTACATGCATGCAATCCAAAACTTAAACTTCTAATAATACTTTCAAATATTTTTGTCAAGCAAAGCATATTACAGTAACTGCAACGCATACGTCACAGAATTTCACAGCAGCATTACTTTCGAGTTGACTTCATGAGAAAAACGTCTGGCAGGCTCCTTATCAACATTTCTGATCTAGAAACCTTTTCTAAATAGCATTTGCTGTGTCTGCTATAGGGTTGCAAAGGGGCGGAAAGTTTCCGCAAAGTTTTTATGGGAACTTTGTCTCTGGATTTTTTATTAACTAATGTTTAATATAGAATTAAATGAATTTATAATAAGTCCTATTCAACATTAAAACGAAACGCTGCTTGTAATAAAAACAAACCATAACCTGTATCTACGGTAGCCGTGTCTGTAACGTGTGATGAATAAACTTTTGCATGCTTTCTCTTATGAAACCCTCATGATTCAAGCCTGCATTTATCAGATTTAATACATGTTAAATTCCACTATATTCTCATTAATTCCAATATATTCCCATTTATTTGCATTCATTTCCATATAAAGTTCCCAGTTTTGAAAATTCTCAAAATTTTGTAACGCTAGTCTGGTATGATTTTGTGTGGGAAGTATATTTTGGTAATTTAAGTACGTTGTTTTAGCCTTGCTTGATTTGTCCCCACACAATGTCTTCTTTACATCCCAGAATGCTTTTCAGTGACATCCGTCATCAGGTTGATTATGTGGTTTATATATTTTCATCACTGAACCACTAATAATAATAATAATAAAATACCACTGTGAATTGATCACTTGATGCAAGCAGCACCTTTCACTCTTTAGCCAAGCGATGACTCACTGTAAAGCTCAGCACTGCTAAACACTCCCTGTTACACCTTGGCTGAGTAATATTTTAAATTCTATATTTTACTTTTTGAGTAAGCTTGAAACTCTTTACATGCATTTGATTTTTCTTGAGCCTTAAATGCATAAGCTTCTGTAAATGATTTGTTTTTGATATAAAGTGTATTTGTTAGTTTTATTAGCTCTACTGTCAACATTGCAACTTACATTTGATAATTATATATGACTCTTTCATTTTCTTAAATTACTTCAGTTCAAAATAAAAAAGGTCCCTGTTAAATGGGTGGTTTACAAATAACACAAATCTGTGTCAGTGTGACAGAGATAAAAAAAGCAATATTCTTAAAATATACTTAAATGTGGTTCCTCTGACGAAATATACGCTACTAAAGGTGTTTTGTGAACATAAAGATTTCTACTTGGTTTTTTTTTTTTTTATCCAAACACAAAAATGTCGTATGGAGTGATATTTATGCCACAATTAAAAAAAAAACGATTTTTTTGATGTTATTCATGTACATTTTATTAGAACACAAGGAAATTAGTATCAGTAAGGTTCTCAAGGAATTTTCATAAGTTTGAAGAGAATTTATTTAATTTTCACACAGAAATGTGAAAGAAATCATGATTAAAATGTTTGAGGAAGTGAGTTGAGGAAAATCCGTTCTCCATTTTCATTCTATATGAAAATATAAAGTGACTTTCACACCACAACATTTGACCATTTAAGATATTTGTAGATAATTGATAGAAAAATGCATATTTTCAAAATTTATATATTTGGAAATTAAGAGAAGGAACTACATAAAAAAATTCTTTCAGGCATGATATTTAAAGTAAAAAACAAAAAGATGCTTATTAGTCAACCACCCATATGTCAAAAATTCCTCCAAATTTCCCATATGCTCTTTTGTTAAAGTTAAACTTAATTATACTGTTAAACATAATTCAGTATGTTTACAGCAGTTAGTTCATACACGGTGTGCTATGTATTGCAAAACATTTTGTTAAATGATACTTGTGTGATGAGTAGCTTAGGAAACACACGAGTCACCCCAAGGGACATTAGTGGAAGTGATGTTGGATAAAAGCGACATTGCTTAAAAAAAAAAAAAACAAGCACTTTTTGTTGCATTTGCACTCATTGTTTTTGTTCCTGCATAAATATAGATTGACTCTTCTGTAAAGAATCACATTATGACCTATCTCAGATGTCATAAGATGGAATAAGTATTTTTCTGTTGATGTTTATGGAAGAACAGTACAGTATAATGGTTTTTAGTAGAATCTAATTTCCAACATTCCACTACATCGTTGAATAGCTTTGATTGGGACGAGTTGGAAAGTGTGAAGTGTTTCCATGAACAGGAGTGATGTATGTTGCTGTGTACAGCTCATTTTCATTCCTGCTGCACAGGGTATGCTCAAGTTTGTGAATTCTCGAACCACGGACATGGCCATTTAAAACCTAATCAGGCATTAACTGCTACAAAAGAGTCATTGAGACTCTAATCCAATAATATAAATCATACTCTCACATGGACTAAAAGCATAATCATGTTAAACATCTAGGGTGGTCAAATGTCAGTGTGATGACAATCTTGTTTTTACAAACCTGCACAACTTTGAAAGTTCACCAAGTTTGGACTTTCAGATGCTGCGCATAATTAACTTGCTACAAATCTTTGTTTGTTTGTTAAGAAATCATACTTGTGAGACTTCCCCTCTTAACATAAGCCTATTTTTATTACAAATCCTGAGCTTTGGTTAATGGGTTACACAAAGATTTGTTAATTTCCTAGATCAATATCATGCCAAACTGTTCAATGAATGAAACAAGCAGTGTTTGTTAGCGGCGCGTCATTGCACACGTCTCAAATTACAGCAAAGTGCTGTTGCAACACAAGCTCTAGGCCTTGACAAATAAAATAACAGTTACAGCCTTTGGGCAGCATGCAAGTCTAAGGCGTGGGTGAATTATGTTTTTTTGAAAATTGGTCATGTATATCCTTTGGATTGTGTGCAGCCTCCAGAATGCATAAAAGTGGCATTTATGAGACATTCCTACGTGAGTCATTTTTATTGAAAAACTGTAGGTCCTGCCACAACTCGTAAGTCAAAACATTAGAGGAAAGCGTCATGTGATGAGTGGAGATGGACATCGCATTCAAGCTTATGAAACTGAATGACGCAAGTCGTATTTTTAAATAACGCGATAGAATTCAAAGTAGTGATGATTCCGATGCACAGATGGTCCCAACGAAAGAGCAAACAGGTGAAGTGATTCAGGTTTCTCACTCAGATTTCATGGATGAACACAACCCCACTGACACAACATTAGATAATACGCTCATCATTTTAAGTGCTCTACTCCACCACAGAAAGTGAAATGTTACGTTGCCGAAAGTGGCTTCACTGAAACAAAAGAATGACAAAAACATCCCCATAAATCCCGTTTTATGAATTCCCATTTGTGTAAAGCAATGCCCTCTCTGGACGCGACAGGCTGGTGAGCTCTTTGGTAGTTTTTTTTCATGAGAAGTTATTCAGAAAGGTCAAAGAAGATAAGAGACAAATATTTCAGGGGTTGCCTTCAAAGTAAACTGTAAAGCAAGAGCACATGGCTTTCTCCCCTTCACAGGAAACCGTATCCCCGAACTCAACGAAAAATATCGGAAATTCATCTGTTGCCTATTAAACCACCGAAGTTACGCATTGCTATATAATCTCTTTGAGTGTTTCTTGAAGAAATAATGATTGATTGTTTCCGAGGCTACAAGTATTTGGGGCTGTATGGCACAGTTTGCCCAAAAATGACAGTTCTGTCATCATTTAACCAACATCGTGTTAAAAACACATGAGTATGTTGTGTTCCATATAAAAACTTTTTTTTTTCAAGAACCGTCCTGTCTGTTCACCCAAACACAACTGCAAAGAATTAAGACGAGTACCAAAAGCAACATTTATCATATCGATGAAAGACCAAAACTTAAGTCACAGATGATTTCATATAAGGATTGAGGATACCAGCACAATGATGATTCATTCAGGAATCCCATAATAATCCCTCCTGAGTTAGTTGAATGAGTTTTGTTGTAAGAAACGTTTGGAAGATTCCATGGTTATTGGCGGATTATTTTGTGTAGGTGTCAAAACTTTTCTAGCTGTTAAATGTACTGTTTCCACTTGATTTCTTTCTCTGAAGAACAAGAAAATGCTTTAACAGGAAACCGTGGGAATAAAGGGTTTGGGTTTTATGACTAATATGTGCTGAAAATCCCACAAAACAAAGCAAACACCAACACTATACACAAAATTAAAGAGTTACAAACATCTTCTCTCCTTTATTAGGTTTTAACCATCCCTCAAACGAAACTGAATCCAAAACAAACGACGTCACAAAAGACGTCCAATACACAGTTGAAATGGATTGTACAAACCCAACAATGGTAAAAACACTTAAAAAAAAATAAACAATTGGTTCAAACCCAGCTTACATTTTCTCAAACAGCTCTGCAAAGGCAATGTGTACATCCAGCAACGGACAAAGCAGGATTTAATTCATATTGAAATATCCCAGACACCAGCACCAACCCATAATTCTAAATGAGTTAAACACCATTCAGCAAAACAACAGCAATTATGAAACATAAATAAACAGAATTAGACACAAGTCAGTCGGGCTTGGTAAAATGGGAATGACCCACCAATCCCGAGACTCGCAGTGCAATGGGTTGCCTGATATTCTGTACCATAATACAACTTGTATAACTTTTTAGAGGTTTGATGAATCTTTAAACAAAATGTAGGAAAAATGTTCCAGTGACTAAATAGGTTTTCTTAAAACGTATCAGACACACTTTACATAGAAAAGGAAGTGTCACAGCTTACTGAAGACAGAATAAGGAAAGAAAAGTGAAATGGGAACGATCAAGAGCTTAAGTGTCACTCTTGCGCTTTAAACAGTTGTATAAAAATAGTGAGGTGGCTGATAAACAAGGTTAATCACTGCTTAATATGCGTTCAATCTCCTCCAGTCTCTTCAAGGCTGCCGCCCTTTTCTTTTCTATATCTTTAATCTCTTTTGTGGATTTGCTCTTAGTCCGCTTGTCAGGCTGGCCCACGTCCAGCTTCTTTGATTGGCTGTGGCCCTGGTTGCTGACGCTTTCTGCGGAGGAGGATTTCCTCAAATTCTTCTCTTTCCTGGCCCCCTCCCCTGCTCCTGAAGCAACCCCCCACCCTTCCTCCGCTTCATCCTGTTGTTTTTGCTGTTTGTCTGATGCGCTGCCACCCTCTGTTGGTGCAATCGGTTGCCCTGCTGCACTCATAGCAGCCATTTTGTTGCGTACGATTGCAAGATGTCGCCGAATATATTCTTCCTGTGGAGCCATTTCCAGTGTTTCCAACAAACATCGCTCCGCTCGTTCCAGTTCCCGCTCTTCAAAGTAAACCACGCATAGGTTGTGCTTGGCCTGCACATTGCTGGGATCCATGTTTAATATGCGTTCAAAGCAGGCCTTTGCACCACGTGTGTCCTTGCGGTGGTTCATGAGGATGTCCCCCTTGAGAATCAGGCCTTTGACATGTTCTGGGTGGTAGAGCAGCAGCTCTTCAAGCACTGGGAGAGCATCCAGTTCATGTTTCGACTGAGAGTAGAGCAAGGCCAAGTTAAACAAAGCACTACGGAAACCAGGCTGTAGTCGAATAGCTTTTTGCATCCACCGCTCGGCCTCTTCATTCTCATTAGCATCCATTGCTAGCATGCCTAGGTTGAAGTAGCCATTAGCGTCTTCAGGCTCCTCTTTCACGTAGGTGAGAAACCGATGTTTTGCTTCTGGCCGTAATTTTGGCTCACCTGTCAAAGAAAGAAATCCATTATGATTGCTATTCATTCTCATTTAGAAACGTAAAATAAATGAAATAAAAAATGATTGACATAAAAAATTTATTTATACCTAGATTTAACTGAGCAAATGGTCTAAGCCTCCTATTAAATAGTTATTGTTTAACCTTTCAGCTAAATCATTTAACTCCAACTGGTACAATGGGTTGCTTCCCAGTTCTTAAACAACCTTTGATCATGGTAGAGATGTTAGTCTGTTTTAGAGAACATCCCAAGAGAGTTCAGAAAGTGTTGAATTTGGGTTAAGAACTGCTCAATGTATGATTAAAAACTGGAAGAATAGTGGAGACCCATCGTCGTCCAGGAAGAAATCACAAAAAAAAAATAAATAAATAAAAACTGTTGAACTCAGGGTTGTGAATAATAGTGAAAGAAAAAACATTTCCACGTGCACAATGTGAAGGGAACTGATGTGTAGCCTTAAGGAAATCACTAATCTGGGAAAAAGGGCTTGTATTCCAGAGCAGTGGCAGGTCATGTGATCTGATGAGTCCAGATTTACTGTGTTCCAGAGTGTTGGGCGCATCATGCCTACTGTACAAACCTATGGGGGTAGTGCTATGATCTGGGGTTGCTGTAGTTGGTCAGGTCTAGGTTCAGCTACAGGAAGTGCTCAAAGAATGTCAGCTGACGTCCTGAATAAACTGAATACTAAGTATACTCCGGCAATGGATTTCTTTTCTTCCTTGAAAGCATATCCCAAGATCACAATACCAGGATTCCTCAGGCTCAAAGTGGTTTAGGGACATGATTTTCACACATGAATTGGCCACCAGTGTTCAGAACTTAACCCTTATGAGAATCTTTGAGATGTTCTGGAGAAGGTTTTGCCCGGCGGTCAGACTCTACCATCATCAACGCCAAATCTTGGTGAAACATTACTGCAACACTGGATGGAAATAAACCTTGTGAGATTAAAGAAGCTTATTGCAGCAATGCCCGAGCGAATGCATGCCGTGGGGTGGTCTAACCGCTACTTTTTGGGCAAGTAGTATACAATTCTAATTTAAAACATTTGTTAATGGAGTTACCTTCCTAAAACAATCAAGATTTCTGCCTCAATTTGATGAATTTGGCCACAAGCCTGACACTATCTGCAGTTTTTCTGGATTTCCAACACATTGTGCATAATTCACTCCCTAGTGTTGCAACCATAGGGTCAGAATGAGGGTAAGGAGCGTCAGTCAGCATTTATCACCCTCAGAACACAGTTCATAATAACTATTTCAGACCAAAAGTGGGAAAACCACAGAGAGCTGGTCAGATTTAAAGCAAACTTGCTTTCATATGAAAGCCAATATGAATGGGCAGAACTACAAAACCGAATGAAAGAATAACAAATGTGTCAAGCAGCCCTGTGAATGGCTCACAACATGCTTCCTCAGTCACATGATTAAATAGTCTGAACAACAGCCTTCAATCCAAGTGCAAACAAAGCTGTTATATTCGTTGTATTTACATTGCTGCTGCGTAGGTGTGCTAATCTCAGATAAATGACAAACTAATGCCTTGCTCCAACTCCACGAATCCATTTGTCTTTCCAGCTTTTCAAAGCTATTCAGGAATTCAGGGTCAATGAGTCATATTCAATTTAAACTTATTGCAGTTGGATCAAACACCAACATTCCCAGGCATGAGAACAGGACCGAAGTAGGTTAGAGGTTGCTGCCTTACCTTGAGGTGGCACGCAAGGAATCCATAGGTTAATAACTTGGCTTAATGCTTCTGACGTCTAACCTTGTGTGAATCAAAGATTAGCAAGCGAGCTGTCGCTTTCATAGAGTTTACCGAACACCCTACTGTTTCGAAGCTCATGCCTGATAAATCCAAAAATTTGGAAGAGCAATCTGTAACGTTATACCTTCAGAACTCCCTACACAGCTGGTAGTGTACTTCAAGGCATTGATGCCACATTCCCTGACACTAACAATGTTGTGAAAGATTAACCTGATAGCCAAAGACGCAATTGAAAAGCTCCACAGCATCCATATTTCACGGAGAAGGACAGCAGTATTTCATTGGCAAAATCAAAAACACGCAGTCTACAAGAACCTCCTTGTCTTGTATTAAACAAGAGTATCATTTTTAGTTTCATTATCAATTTGAAGGTCACCATTTTGTGGTCCATCGAGCGAGGGTTTGTGACCGAGTACTTGCACACAGTTCGTGACTGGAACACAGGAGCTTACTCAATTTGGAGGGGAGTCCCAGTTTCAAGTATCTTGCGGTGTTGGTGAGATGAAATGGGGATACTGGAGGGACTATGTTTGTTGGCTAGTCTGGCTTGAATATCCCCAGGTAGACCTGGTGGAAAGGTCCATGGAGATGGAAGTCTGGGCTTCCCTTTTGAAAATATATGCATGGAGAATGAAACACTGAAGAAAAAACATAAATAACAAGCCAACACTCACAGCTGCAGGATGAGTCACGAAAGAGAGAGGAAAAACAAGATATGAACTTTAAGCAGAGACCGGCCAATCACTGCAGACCATTTTGCAGACTGTGGACAGTACCTATTTGTGCATATTGTATAAGAAAAGGATGTATTACCAGTTATCCCAAAGGCTAAATACACGAGTTGTTTACACGAGAAAATATTTGTTAAAAGTTAAAAAGAAAATTTTTTTAAAAAGAAAAATCGTGGGAATAATTTGTTAATTTTTTTTTATTGATGGTCGTATTATAATCGATATTATATATTGCAGAGATAACTGGGAACAAGGGAACTCATGTTATATAACATGACAACTATGCGTTCAGCACGTTCTTATTATTACAACCCCCAAAAAAATATAGTGTGGTTAAAGTTTATTTTGGCGTATCTATTCACACTCTACTACATTTATAGCATGGGCAACACTAACCTTCAAGGGGACAGCTGGTGTTTAGTATAGTGCTCCAGTCCCTTTAATTATAGTAATAAGGTAAACGCTGCTTTTTTTTGATCCGCCAGCTATCTTCCCATAGAAAAGACAGAGCGCACATCTGGAAATGGCTTGCTGAGATTGTAGTGCATGTGTGTGTACGTATTGAAACCATTAATTTCCTTTATTTTGTCACGCTCCTCTCTTACTTTCACGGCTCTAGTTCTTGGAAATCTCGCACCTAGCTTTTCAAGTCAATGTCTTTATTTGTACTGGAGTGCTCGCAACAGATTTTCAAAGCGGCTTTAAATAAATTTTATTGTTCTGTCTAAAATTACTGACTTTTAGCTTTTTAGTTGGATTTTGGCCAATTTTCTTTATTGTGATCCAATGATTAACTTTGATGTTCATTGTGAAGCACTTTATTTTTTGTGCAGTGGAATAGTAATCATAATACAGCCTTTTTAACATTTGTTGCTTGGCCAGCTTTCCCAAATGCAGGTAAAACTGACTAAATCTATTAAAAAAGGAGTTGCAATGCCTGCAATATTAGATTGTTTTGTAATAGTTTACTCAAGATTTTAGAAGAACAGCGATTAGAAGATAATAAAGTCCAAGAAACTCTCAGTTGCATTCAGAAGAAACTCCTGGACTGTGATTAAAATGAATATAACCTTCAGTATAATTTACAAACCCCAGTCTCTTCCTGCGTCACGTTCTTTTTCATGCTAAATCAACTTCACATACCGTGTTCACATTTGCAGTTACTTAGTTAAAATAACAAAATGGCTAGCACTCAGATATGTAACTTTCAGGCACTGAAACTAAAGGCGCAGAGAGGCGGTCATATTCTGCTTGGTCAGGTTTTTGTCCCTTATGCAAGAGAACTCACCAACGATGTTGTTTGCCAGTGTTAAGCGTGCTGATCCTGTACAGTTTGAAATGTACACTATCTGAGCAATCACATTAGCTTAATTTGTGCCGGAGCACACTGGAGCTTCTGCAAATCTGTAAAGGTACTGATTGTTACTTCTAATTTTATCAGTGCTTTGTAAGAGTTTTATTTCTGAAGTGACGCTTGGTTGTCAATTTCGGATGGACTTTATTCAGAAAAAAAATTGAGAGAAAGTGATTGTACGAAATGACACAACACAGCTGTGACAGCACCAGCAGGAAAGAATGGGGCAGTATTCAAGGAATAAACTGAAATAACAAGTAATCTCATGTTAGCGTTTTAATAAAACGTCAAAGAGATAATCAAAACTGATTTTTTTTTCTCTGCTCAAACCCAAATTCTCTAAATAAACAATCAACACCTTTGTTTAATCTGTGTAACTTAGAGGACAAGCTACAACTCTATTTTTGTCAAAATATGTCTTCCTCCACTGTCGCCGAAATGCATTTTTGTGTATGCCCAGCAAACTTGAGACGGGATCACTTAGAGACCATCTGCAAAGTGCCAAACCCAAAATATAGTTTGACTCTGAAAACGTTTAATAACTTCATTATAAAATATGTGATTGTTGAAAACACTGCATTGATTTGGAGGCACAGACAATATTATGTCTAATTTCTGTTCTAAAACGTCAACAGTTCAACAAATGTTCAACAAATTCAACAAATGTCAACAGTTACTGCTTGCTTGCTTTACAACAATGCTACCATTGTAAATCAATCCAATCTTGTCATTTATAACCTATTAAAAATTTGCTTTCTGTATGTAGCTCACTAGGGTTTGCAAGGAATGCTTGTAATGTTGTAATTACCCTAATTATAAGCTTCCAAGGAGATGCATTCACCAAATTATCTATTCATTCATAGATTACTTAAACAGGCACACTGGAATTTCGAAAGCTTTATGCACCAACCGCTGCAACGCTTGGTTTATAATTAGACAGAGAATGTTATTGTAGTAATAATTGTGGGAATGCTGGTCAACAGTGAGCTGAAACAGCATGTGGCATGTACGATCTGGGAGTGTTCTACAGATCAGTGAACAGTTTTTTTTTTTCTTGATTTCCAATTTATTCAATTTATTATTTTGTGAGATTTGTGACCGTCTTGATAAATAGTGTAAGCATGTTGAAAACTTGCTGAGCGCCATACTTCGGTTGTTACAGGTGATTTAAAATAAGACATTTGCTTTGGTAACAAACCATTTCCTATGATATATGGAATTATTTTTGGGCCAAATAAACACATTATATAAAGAAAAATAATAATAATAATAATAATAATAAAAAAATCACCCGAAAAAGACTAAATGAACAGTCTTCAAATAAACTCACATTTTGGAGACGTAACTTTCATCAATGGCAAATTCGAATGCACCGCCAGCATTTAACCTCTTAAGCCCTGAGGCCTATTTTCCGAAAATCCTATACTTTTACTTTTTAAAGCATTTCTCAGCTTTTACAAGGTCTAAACTGCAAATCTTGGTATCAAAATGAAGATAGGTTCTTGGGGAGTGGTGTGTATGAGTTAATTTGACAGTCAAGAACACTGGGTAAGAGTAATTGATGTTGGAATGGCCAAAAATGAACTCCGCCTAAAAAAAAACACATGTTTCCTCCAATATCTCCTTATTTTACTTATAACAAAGCAAATTAACACAATCAATTGTAACCACTACATGTCAAGGACATCTGTAGCAAGTTTGGTGTTCATACTACAAGAAACTAATATTCTGTAAAGGTTTTGATTGAACAAAGTTCAGGCGTAATCCATGTTGGCACAGTTTGGCACAATAATTGAAATATGGAAAAAATCTTGTCCAAAGCTTCCGCTACGTTCATAGTCTTCTTTTCTTGCTCACGGGACATGATTTCAGCAAAAAAAACTCCTAAAGAAACGCTGTAAAAGGTGGGTAGAAGCTCATTTACGCCATCTTGCTGCGCTTTTGGGAACGTTTCACTCACAAACGCTTTGACGCCGAGCTTCTGCGTGTCCCTACCCCCCCGACCATCTGTCCAATCCGGGAGCTCTATATATCGCTGGAAAGCTCTGATTCTGAGGAAGCCAATAAGCTCAACCATTTTGAGACGGACAGCAACGCCAACGAATCACACGACGCGCAGCGTGGAGAGACCACCTCTTACGCACGGGGAATCATTCCATATTTGGTGACGTAATGAGAGCACGGGAGCAACAGAAAAAATCCAAAATGGAGTTTCCGCGAAGCTATCGACCGGACATAACAACAAACGGACTTTTATCGCTATGGAAATAACTTTTTGTTGAAAAAAACACAAAGGTAAGACAAGATTTACATGCTTGCTTGGTTTTTGCTGGCGTTTTTTCGGGGAACTTTCGCTCCCTGCTCTGAAATACTTCATGCAATGTTAATGAGTTGCATATCACTGGATTCAGTTGGTTGTTAGCTTTCATTTAATGTAATGGTTTGGGTGTTTCTGTTTATATTGTGGATACATATCGCACATAAACAAAAACGTGGTCATGAATTATACTCCGGATATGTTGTTGTTTATTTGCATGGCGTTCGAGCTGTGGTTAACGGATATGAAATTGAATTAGATACGTTTTTAGAGGAGTTTCCGCTGAACACAACAGTATTTAATATGTGTGGGTTATTCTCAGGGTTAGTGAGCTATGAGCGAAAATGTAACGCACAAGGGGGCAAGTCCCCGGTACCGGGGACTCTCGGGCTTAAGAGGTTAATGCAAATATTAACACTGCCCCCTAGAGGATGGATGGTATTGAATGCTCTGATACAAATCAAACTAGACCCTTTTTAGCTTTGTGGTCTCTAAACTTTTTCTAATAATGGTTTGTAATAAAAAATTAGCTAGTTAGTTAGTTAGTTAGTTTCAATAGCTAGTTAAAATATCATTATGCATATCAAATCGTAGACATAATATCGAGGTGTGTATTGCATCATGAGCAGAGTGTATCGTTACACCCTGAGTCATAAACCTGCTCAAATAATACGTTAGATGTTTGTTTGTTTAAATGCATAGGTTACATTTGTGAAAATGACGTTACGACCAAGTATGGAGTGACCCATACAAGGAATTTGTGCTCTGCATTTAACCCATCCAAGTGCACACACACAGCAGTGAATAAACACACACCGGGAGCAGTGATGTATTTTATATGCCATCCCTATCTCAGGGCTTCTCACAATGTCAAATTTAAGACTTTAAAAGACAATTAATCAAACGCACGACCTAGATCATTCGATTCATCTAACAAAGGGCCATAAATTAACTATAAAATATATTGAAAAAAAAAATGCTTACATACCATCTAAAAAATAAAAACAATAAAATTGACTACATTTGGATTTCTTGATTTTACAACTTTAAAAAAAAATTTTTTTTTTTTTTTTTGTAAAGTTTCATCTCATCAACAAATCCATTTTGAAACTTCACTGATATACGGCCAACAATGGCACATTATTCAAATAAATTAACTTTTTTGTGATTTCAAGTACATTTTTGAACATAAAATTAATGTTTTAAAACCTTTGTAAATGACACTTCAATTCACTTTATAAATTGAAAAGCTTTAAAATATTTTTTAAGACCCAGTGGAAACCCTGAGTACTTGTAACTGGTCAAATGGTGTAGCCACACAACAAATCAAATCTTTAATAATTCAAGTTTAGGAAACCAATAAATATTATAAATATTTTATAATCATAATAATAATAATAATAATAATGTGTTTTAAAGGTTTTATTTCAAAACCTAGATAAGGGTTCCGGACGGAGTTTGATGCAGACAGTTTGGTTTAGTTGGGTAATTGTAAAATAAAATTTGCAAGATAAAGTAATCTGCTAAAATCATATGCACAGCAACTTTTTGTAAAAACGACATTTACCGGTTCCCCCAGCAAACAAACCAGAAGTAGACTGGATTCCTCATATTAGTATTAATCATTAAAAATACTTGATTTTGAGTTTTTTTTCAGCCTCTGAAATAAATGGACAAGATTTACATTTTAGGAAAAAAAAAAAAAAACTGAGGCCGCTCGGCTGATGTTTTTTCAAGGTAAAGATGCCATATTGATGGACTTTTTGGTGCTTTCAACCAAGTTTCATGGTTGTTTCCCCGTAAGACATGCCTGAAGGTATATTTACAGTCATTTGCGCATGTCTTTTAATTCAGTGCAGTCAGGTACCTGAAGGGTTGGCTGTCAGGGTCTGTGTCTTTAAAGCCCATCTCCTCTAGTTTACAGCGTCTGTAAAGCTCGTAGTGTCTGGCGTGAGTTTGTTCCCGCAGATCCTCCATGTTCACACGGATCAGCATCTCCCGCAGCTTCACAAAATCACAGTGGCTCTCGTTCTCCACTGAAACACACATGATCGGCATCAAAACTGCTCAGCATCAACACGGATATATTCGCTGCAGCAAACGACCATTTTGAGAATTGAGTTATCTTACAACCGATTATTCATATAAGCTTTTTTACAGAAAATGCAACTGAAGTGATACCTACATGCATCCTTTTAATACTTTGTTTTAGTTTTGTATTGATTACTTTCAGCATTCATTTTTATACATTGACTTATGTGTCAAAAAGGCTCGGAAATTAAGCAATGTCTGCTCATGACGGGTTATTTGTTCATTAATCTGCTATTATTCTTCACTGTCGCTAGTTAGAAAACGTGGAATATTAAACCTTGTGATAAGACAAGGCCAACACAATGATCACTATTTTGTTTCAAATTATAAAATCGTTCAATCAATTTCGCCCTTTTATGTCACCAAATATGAGCATCTAAAATGCAAATAACCTCCTCCAACATGTAAATAAATGGCAGTCATGTGAGCTTTGGTCATTTGCAGTGCTCGTAGTGGCTTTCTATCGCTGTGATTTGACACAAACAGCCACTCAGCAGGTCTAGTGTAGTGTTCCTCCCTCCATGATGATTGGATGCTAGTGTGACATTGATGAGCAGGTGAGCTCGCTGTAAATCTGTAATGATTCCCTGGATGTGATGTGTCAAACGACGCACCGATGACTAGAAGTTTAATAAATCGTTTTATTAATTGATTCAGGCACTCATATTCAGGCTTGTGGGAATAATCACAGCCCATGCTAAAGCATATACGCAAATAACAAGAAGCTTTTAAGAGTGAGATGATCAGCATTCTGTTTATTTATCTGGTTATGAAAGTCAGATTAAGCCCAACGTTTGCCTGATGACCCTCAGGGAAGACGCTTCCAAATTCTTGGATACTTTTGATCTATGCCTCAGACTTGAATTTTCTCTCCATTCTATCAAGTCAACATACACCTGCACTCTCAGATCAATCCACATTTAAAAGAAGACCAAGGACTTGGGGTCAAAGACTAAACAGTAATATAGAGCTCGCATCTTCAGTTGGTTGTCCAGTAGCTATGCACGTTCTTAAAATACGACTGAAAACTTCCTGTGTATACATTTATTTGAAGTATTTTTCATTTATTAGCAGTGTAATTGCGAATCTAGCCACAGGGGTTGCAAGCCAGTGACTTCTGTGCCGGTCCCAAGCCCGGATAAATAGAGAGGGTTGCGCCAGGAAGGGCATCCGGCGTAAAATATGGCAAAACCAAATATGCGAGTCACCAAATCGATTTTCATACCGGATCGGTCGAGGCCCGGGTTAACAACGACCGCCTCCAGTGCTGTTGACTTACAGGGTGCCGGTGGAAATTGGACTACTGTTTATCGAAGAAGGAGAGGAGGGAGAAGGATTCGTCGACAGAAAGAGAAGAGGAAAGGCAGGAGTATAGATCTGAGAATAGGGACTCTTAACGTTGGTACAATGACAGGGAAGGGTAGGGAGCTGGCGGACATGATGGAGAGAAGGAAGGTAGATATTCTGTGCGTGCAGGAGACCAGGTGGAAGGGTAGCAAAGCGCGTAGTATTGGAGGGGGATACAAACTGTTTTACTATGGTGTGGATAGGAAGAGAAATGGGGTAGGAGTGATCCTGAAGGAGGAGTTTGGGAGGAATGTTTTAGAGGTGAAAAGAGTGTCAGACAGGGTGATCAGTTTGAAGTTAGAAATTGAAGGGGTGATGTTGAATGTAGTGAGTGGTTATGCTCCACAAGTAGGCTGTAAGTTGGAAGAGAAGGAGAGATTTTGGAGTGAGTTGGATGAGGTGATTGAGAGTGTTCCCAGAGGAGAGAGAGTAGTAGTGGAGCAGATTTCAACGGGCATGTTGGCGAGGGCAACAGAGGTGATGAGGAGGTGATGGGCAGGTTCGGTGTTAGGGAAAGGAACCTAGAAGGACAGATGGTGGTGGACTTTGCCAAGAGGATGGAAATGGCTGTAGTTAATACTTATTTCCAGAAGAGGGAGGAACATAGAGTTACCTACAAGAGTGGAGGGAGGAGTACGAGCCAATCTGAGAGAGGTCAGAGACTGTAAAGTAGTGGTAGGAGAGAGTGTAGCCAGACAGCATCGGATGGTGTTGTGTAGGATGTTTCTGGTGGTCAGGAAGAAGAGAAGAGGAAAGATTGAAAAGAAGACCAAGTGGTGGAAGTTGAAAAAGGAAGAAGATTGTGAGGAATTCAGACAGAAGCTGAGACAGGCTTTGGGTGGTCAGGAAGAACTTCCAGATGACTGGGAAACGACAGCAGAGTTGATCAGGGAGACAGGGAGAACGGTGCTAGGTGTGTCAGCTGGAAGGAGGAAAGAAGATAAAGAAACATGGTGGTGGAATGAGGAAGTACAGGACATCATCCAGAGGAAGAGGCTAGCTAAAAAGAAGTGGGACATTGAAAGGACTGAAGAAAGTAGACAGGACTACAAGGAATCGCAGCGCAGAGTGAAGAGGGAGGGGGCAAAGGCCAAACAGAAAGCATATAATGAGTTGTATGCCAGGTTAGACACTAGGGAAGGCGAGAAGGAATTGTATAGATTAGCGAGACAGAGAGACAGAGATGGGAAGGATGTGCAACAGATAAGGGTGATTAAAGATAGAGATGGAAAGGTGCTAACAAGTGAGGAGAGTGTGCTGAGAAGATGGAAGGAGTATTTTGAGGAGTTGATGAATGAGGAGAATGAAAGGGAAAGAAGGGAGGAAGATGTGAATATTGTAGAGCAGGAAGTTGAAAAGATTAAAAAGGATGAGGTGAGGAAGGCCGTGGGGAGAATGAAGAGTGGAAAGGTTGTTGGTCCAGATGACATACCAGTGGAGGTGTGGAAGTGTCTAGGAGAGACAGCAGTGGAGTTCCTGTCTAGGTTATTCAACAGGATTTTAGAGAGTGAGAGGATGCCTGAGGAATGGAGGAGAAGTGTCTAGTACCAATCTTTAAGAACAAGGGTGATGTGCAGAGCTGTAACAACTACAGAGGCATAAAGTCTATGAGCCACACAATGAAACATTGGGAAAAGGTAGTGGAAGCTAGGCTAAGAAAGGAAGTGGATATTTGTGAGCAGCAGTATGGCTTCATGCCCAGGAAGAGCACTACTGATGCAATTTTTGCTCTGAGATTGTTAATGGAGAAATACAGAGATGGTCAGAAAGAGCTTCACTGCGTCTTTGTGGATTTAGAAAAAGCGTATGACAGGGTGCCAAGAGAAGAGCTATGGTCCTGTATGAGGAGGTCAGGAGTGGCAGAGAAGTACGTCAGAGTAGTTCAGGATATGTATGAGAGAAGTAAGACAGCAGTGAGATGTGCTATAGGTCAGACAAAGGAGTTCAAGGTGGAGGTGGGGCTACATCAAGGATCAGCTTTGAGTCCCTTCTTATTTGCTATGGTGATGGACAGGTTGACAGATGAGGTCAGGCAGGAATCGCCATGGACAATGATGTTTGCGGATGACATTGTAATTTGTAGTGAGAGCAGAGAGCAGGTGGAGGAAAACCTGGAAAGTTGGAGGTCAGCTCTAGAAAGAAGAGGAATGAAAGTCAGTCGCAGCAAGACAGAATACATGTGTTTGAACGAGGGAGAGGGAAATAGAACAGTGAGGTTACAGGGGGCTGAGGTCAAGAAGGTGCAGGAGTTTAGGTATTTGGGGTCAACAGTGTGACGGGGAGTGTGGAAAAGAGGTGAAGAGACGAGTGCAGGCAGGTTGGAGTGGATGGAGAAAAGTCTCAGGGGTGTTGTGTGACAGAAGAGTGTCAGCAAGAATCAAAGGAAAGGTGTACAGAACAGTAGTGAGACCAGCTATGATGTATGGGTTGGAGACTGTGGCAGTGAGGAAGAGACAAGAGGTAGAGATGGAAGTAGAGGAGATGAGGATGTTGAGGTTCAGTTTAGGAGTGACGAGGATGGACAAGATTAGGAACGAGCACATCAGAGGGACAGCTCTGGTTGGTTGTTTTGGAGACAAAGTCAGAGAGGCCAGATTGAGATGGTTTGTACATGTGCAGAGGAGGGATAGTGGTTATATTGGAAGAAGGATGCTGGAGATGGAGATGCCAGGCAAGAGGTCGAGAGGAAGACCAAAGAGGAGATATATGGATGTGCTGAAAGAGGACATGAAGGTAGTTGGTGCAAGAGTAAAGGATACTGAGGACAGAGTTAGGTGGAAAAGGATGATTCGCTGTGGCGACCCCTAAACTGGGAACAGC